>PYHX02000158.1:35872032-35903366 GCA_004302925.2 Cochliomyia hominivorax
AGTGATTTAGTTTTTCTGTTTTCTGTTTAGAATCCAATATATTACTCTATATTGTGTCAGATTATGCATTCCAAAACGGACTTTTTATCTTGGGAAGTTTTTATGGAAAATTATGGGTCAATTTTTCGTAAAATTTTTAATATCGACTCTTGTTTATTATTATTTTATTTAAGACTAATATTAAAAACTAGTAAAAAATGCTAAATTCGGCTATTCCGAATCTTCAATACCATTCACTACCAATGCGAGTTGAAGTAAAATCATTATATTTCGTCCGTACACAGTATAGGTAAATACACACTCACATATACATTTATAAAAACATAAGTGTAATATATAAAAATTTCTCTTAAATATAACATGGTCACACTAAATGATTCATATCATTAGTTATTTTTCGTCTATAACGTTTACCCTACTCAACCGATTTTTGATCATTTTTTGAATTGTAATGAGTTATATACTATTAAAACTTACTGCCAAATAAAGTTCTATCAGTCCATTTACAATTAAAATTTTATAAAAGTTCTCCCTTTGAATTTAAAGTTTGCCTCATATATCAATCTTTAGTTTTTAATATACTGAACCGATTTTGCTGATATCAAATTAGAAAAAAATTTCACAAAACTCAGGACAAATTTCATAGGGCTCTGTCAATATATATGAATATGACAACGATATGCGATATTTAGTGATACGTTTGTAGGGGAAATTTCTCCCCGTTCGCCATCAAAAATATTTATAGCGCTTTATGTTCTTCAATAAAGGAAATTCTGCATGTGAAATTTCATGAAATTTAATAAGCAGTATTCATGTTCATAGTTTTAGGAGATTGCCCCAGATATCGGTCTATAACTTTTCCATTGAATCGATTTTTAAACAGGATACTATCAAATTTTCAGGACAAATTTCATCAAGCTCTGTCAATTATGTAGATGTGAAATTTTGAAATTGACGTTAATATACTCTTTATAACTATTTGAGGTGGATGATATAGCAATTTTTGTTCGAATCTTAAGCAACTGTTGGATTACCATAGAGCAAAAAACAAAAACACTTCTATTGAGAAATATATGTTCCGTTATGAGTGTTATTTTTACAGTTAGCTGATTTTTTAGTATCAATTATTCAGAAATCAGCTAAGTTGAGTTTTCGAACTCTTTAATGTTGAAAATTAAAAAAAAAACCCTAATGATGACGATGAAAATAAATTCAAGCTCTTTAGAGCTTAATATTAAAGATTAACTCTAAAAATCGCTATTCGAAACCCCAATTGTCAGCATTCTTTGTTTGTTCCTTTACCCTGATCTATTACAATTGATAAAAAAGGAATTTTTTGTTGGTTTCACGAATCTAGTTAATACCAAACTTCAAAATAAAGAAATCCAAAAAGCTTTCCATTTACATAATAAATTACCATCGATATATCAAGATGGAAAGTTCAATAAGTTTTTAAATGGCGACTTGTACTTTGTATCCAGTACATCTAGGAGGATGGGCGGCTATCGTTAAATTGATTCAGGAAGTGATTGTGAGTGGAACGGTAGTAAAATTTTTCTATTTTTTTACCTTGTCAACATGTAATGGTGTAGAAGAATTTTATGTAAATCAATTTTTTAAAATGGAACTTTTTATAAAATTTTTCTGAAAAAAGCTTAAAATTCGTTGTTCATTAATTAATTAATTTAAATGCAAATTCTTATTTAAGTATAGACACTCCTCTCTCCTCTCAAATGATCTTCAGTTAATGTTTGGAGAATTATTTGCTGACACTTTAAATAGTTATAAAATTTTGAAACAAAGATCCAAATGACCGCACATGGAATAAATATGACAAACAGATTATTCATCTCAAATAAAATAAATAAACAAAATCATAAAAATTAATACAGTGATGTTTATTTTTATACCCTCAGCCACCACAAATGGCGAAGAGGGTATATAAACCTTTTTCACTCTGTGTGTAACGCTAAGAAGGAATTACCTCCGACCTCATAATGTTATATATGTGCTTCATCTAATCGAAATCTGAGTCGTTTTAGCTATGACCGTCTATTGCTGGCACGCACACATCCAAAATAATTGACAGACCTCAATGAAATTTAGCCTAAATATTTGTAATAGTCCAGAAAAGTTTCCAATTTAATATTAACAAAATTAAGAAAAAGATATAGACCGATATCTGAAGCATCCTCTAAATTCAAGCATTTTTTTGTAATTTATAAATCGACAAATTAGAATATAATTTTGCCATTATATTATTCTATATGTACTTTATTGCCATTATCAAAATTGTCAATATCGGTTCAGTAGAAAGAAAGTTATAACCAAAACTATAACTAATTTTGTTGCTCATTATGTGATCACGTGATATTTTTAAGAAAATTGTATTTAATGTATACATCTGTGATTGCATGTGAGTGTGTGTTAGAGATAAGCGATATTTTCACGACTGCGATTTAATCACTGTGATTGGTAAATCACTGGTAACTACAGTGACTGAAGTTTCTAAAAATATCGTTCATTCTTATTTGTTCCATACACAAATGTAATTCTTTTTATTTTTAGCCACCAAAATTGCTTAAAAGTAGTGCTGAACATAAATTCGCGATTTCCTACTTTGCACAGTGTGAACTCAAAACTCTCCCATATTCAAAGAAAACCATATTTTCTGTAGCCCTTTATTGAACCCTTTTGATTTTCGTAAGTTTGCTTTTGAAATACTGCGATCACTGTCACTGTTTAAAAAAACAGTGATTTAAAAATCACTTTCACTGGGAACGACGTTATTAAAAAATCACGGTATCGTTCATCTCTAGTGTATGAAAAATTAACGTATTTCTTTACACACATTGTGGTGGAGGGTATTAAAGATTCGGCATAATCGAATAAAGCATTCTTACTTGTTTGTTGTTGAGTTTAATATTTTAATTCTTCTCATTTGATTTCAGCTGTGAAATCTAAACAGAAAATAAGTTTTAACATCCACTGCACAGTGTTTCATATGGAAATTAAAAGGAATATAAATTTGTATCTACTGAATTACAATAGTACAAAGCACAGTGGGACAGAATATACTTTTTTAAAAAACATATGTGTCATTTTTGATCGTCTGAATAGTTTTCATGAAATTTATCACAACGGTAACATATATATTTCGTAATTTGTGAAATTTTCAAAGTGAAATTTATTTTCTATGTAGAGATATTGACTTTAATCTTTAACTAAATGAAAACAAGTAAAAATGCTATATTTGAGTAAGCCGAATCTAAGCCTCCACTACAATGCGGAAAAAAATACATTTCTTAAATCTAAAACAGAACTTTTAATGAGCCATAAGTTTTTTTTTCTACTGAACCGATTTTGATAATTTTTGGAATGGTAATGAGGTACAAATAGCTTAAAATTATGTCAAAAGTTTATTCTAATTTGTCAATTTATAATTGACAATATTAAGAAACATTTTTGCTTGAACTAAGAGGATGCCTAAGATATCGGCCTATATCTTCTTATATACTAAACCGATATTGCTCGTTTTAAACAAGAAACTTCTTAGGACTATATTAAATACTCAGGCCAAATCTCATTGAGGTCTATCAATTGTAGTCGATGTGAGCATTCCAACAACAGACAGATATAGCTAAATCGACTTCCTTTTGTGAAAGTGGAGGGTATAAAAATATAATAATAATAAGGTCATACTTATGATATATATTTAAGACAGGGATCGAAAATATAGAACAATGGACTGAAATACACCATTTTGATTGTTATTGTCTTGAATATTTTTTGATTTTTATTTTTCTAGAACGGAATTAAAAGTTATTTTCTGCCTTTTCTTGATCTATTTCTTAATAAAAACTTTATAGACCTGTATAGTAGAATAATCATGCATTTCCAGGTTCATAAAATGATTATAATTCTATTTATAAATTCATAAAGTCATTATTCCTGCTCCAAAAAATAAAAATCATAAATAATTGATATTATCTGTTTTTTATGCTAAATGTCATAGCAAGTTATAATCCCTGACCCTGAATCGAAATTTTCAAAAAATTAAATAACTCGAAAAGAGATAAACTAATACATGTAAGCATTTTTCTGAAGGTCTTATTAGGGGCTATAAGATGGTGGAAAGTTGGCACAAGGTTAAAAAATACATGTCCCATAATGTGTCCAAATCGATATTTTTAGGTAATAATTAAGCAATATTTCAACCGTTAGAGATAACTTAATGAAATTTAAGTTCTCTGAGCAGAGGTGTTTTTGGGTTGGAGGAACACAAACGCCTTTAAGGTTAGGGAAATAGTAAGTGACCCTCTTAAGTTGACCACTTCGGGAATGCTGATTTTTTAAAAATTGGTTTGGATTATCTCTTATAATTTCGAAGGTATTCAAGACGAAATAAATTTTCAACCTATTTTTAGCCTTGTTTATGTAGGTCCTAAATTGTTTTTAAATTATGTGCCATATTTTCTATAAAATTCAAAAAATTACTGGTGCAATAACTGTATAATTATATGCATCCTTTAAAATGTTATATTTTTCTAAAGTTGAAATTTAAAAAAAATGTATATTTTTTTGATTTATTACAAAAAGGTGGCAACATTTACTCACTCTTAAAACCATTTTTTAATTTTTTATTTATTTACAGAGAAATCTTAATGAGAATGTGTGTAAACTAAATCCGGATGCCAATATCCCCAGACTTAGTAAATTATGGACATAAATATTTTTTTCTCAAGTTTTCAAACGTGGGAGCTTTACGCTTGAAACAAGGTAAAATATTATAAAATAATTTCAATTACATAAAAATTTTGAGTTCACAAAATAAGGTGAAATATACGATAAGTAATATCTAACTCTAACAGATATTTGTTTGGCTGGATTTGCAAAACATTATTATGCAAACATTATTATGTTGAAAAACTATTGATTTGTTAGAAAAATGTCCTTGAATTCCTTGAAAACAAGTAAAAAAGTTATAGTAGTTTAAATCCGACTTTGTAATACTCTACACCCCCTTGTTGGCTGAAAATGATAGTTGCGAAAAATTTATGAACGACCATCACATAATTTATTTTTTTATTTATGATTGAAGTACATTAATAGATTATAATATTTTTTCTGGGGGTTATATCGGAGAAATGATGGATTTTAGAATAATATAAGACTTATTTGTGTCAAATTACATTGAAATCGCTGTA
Organism: Cochliomyia hominivorax; assembly: GCA_004302925.2. Lineage (NCBI taxonomy): Eukaryota > Metazoa > Arthropoda > Insecta > Diptera > Calliphoridae > Cochliomyia > Cochliomyia hominivorax. Next base: position 35,877,240 of record PYHX02000158.1, read on the forward strand.
TATATTGGACTATTATGACCTAAAACCCCTATTTAGCAAGATATCTCAAAAACTGCCAGCCGGACAGTTGGGTGGTTGGCCCTTGTTAAATTGACTCAGAAAGTGATTGAGCGTCGAACGCCATACTAAAAAGTACAAACGCATAATACCTTAACCACCTAAGGAGGTGTAGGTCTAAAAATTACCAAATTTGGAAGTCGATCCATATTAAACAGATGTACTTTTAAAAAATCTGACCCATCGTGAAGTGTGTATTGACAGATCTATAAAATTCATCAAAATACTTCCTTGTGGATTTTCATTCATTTTAATTTATTTATTTTTTTAACTTGAAATCTTCTGCCATATTTGACCATAAAATCTTTCAATGTTTTATGTTTAATACTTAAATTATCCTTAATTCAATGATAAATAAACATGTTAATGTTTAAGATCTTCTTATTTTTTTATTATTTTTGTTTTTTTTGCTCCGATTATAATTTTTTTTAATACAAAAAATCACCAACATATTTTTTTCATGTTGTTGCTGTTATTGGCAAGAAAAACATTGGCGCGCCATAAAAAACCAACAGCAGCAAAAAACAACAATAACGCACATTGAAATGACAAACAAGCAAGAATGCTATATATTCGACTATACCGAATCATTTATACCCTCCATCACAATTCGTACATACACACTAACAACATATATAATCTATAACTGTTTTTCTGGAATTTAACATAGGAAAACTTAATAAGTCACAAAATTAGTTATACTTTTTACTATAAAGCTTTTCTACTGAACCGATTTTGATAGTTTTTAACGAAGTATATTTGGCTTAATATTATGTCGAAATTTTATTCTAATTTGTCCATTTAAAATTGACAATTTAACGAAATTTCCTCTCTTAAATTTAGAGGTTACTTCAGATATCGCTCTATTTATTTTGACATACTGAACCGATTTTGCTGATTTCTAACAGGAAACTTTCAAGGGTTTTGACAAATACTCAGGCCAAATTCAGTTGAGATCTGTTAATTATTGTTGATATGAGCGTTTCAGGAATAGACAGGCTGATGGACAAACAGACCGATGGACGGACATGACTAAATCGGTTCAGATTATATTATGGGGTCTGAGATGATTCCTTTTTAGCGCTACACACGGAATAAAAAAGTTTATATACCCTCTTCACCACTTGTGATCGAGGAGGGTATATAAACGTAGAATGTTTGTATAAGTCTTAGAAACAAGCTTTAATACCCTATATCTGTCATTTAAGTAATAATATGTATCTTTCTCTTATTTGGGAATATTAAAAACCTTAAACTTTTTCTTTTGAGATTTATAAATCTACTAGATATTTTATAGTTGGAGTCATAGAATCAATTTTTAGACATCAACAAAATATTACCACCTTAGCTGGTGTAGGGTACAAAAGCTTGAAGAGGAAAAAAATACAAAAATTATGCAGTTTAGGTTTCTCAACTTAAACCGAAAAAAAGTTTTGATGGGAAAAGTTTGCTGCTGTTGTATGTTGTTTGTATGTGTGTGTAAGTACAAGTATTTGTAGCTGTTTTTTTCTGTGTTATTAATTAAAGTGCTGCACAAGAAGTTCTGTAGTGTTGTTTTGTTGGCGTTTTCCAGGAATTCTTGTTCGCTTTTTTTTTTCTTTCCCTCTCTCTTTTTGCTTGCAACATTCAATTTGCTGCATTGAACGTACATTGAGTTGAAGTATGTATTGGGTGTGAAGTGTAACACGATAATTCATACAAATATATGTACACAACGACAAAATATTTACACAAACACACTTTAGGTTTTTATTTAAAATATTCTGTCATTGTAGAGTTGCCATATTTGGGATTGAGTTAAGTTTGAGATTTGGGGAAATTTAATTTGAAAAATGTGTCATGATTTCTGTATTTCATTATTGAAGTTTCTCCTAACAGGGTGAATTTGTGGAGAAACCTGCTTGTGTTCATACAGTTCGTTTTGCTGAAAACATTGTATATATACAAAAATCAATGTGTGTTAGTTTTACATATGTGTGCATGTGCCGATTTTCTTGAAATTTTCAGTGTCATACCAGTGCCTATGTATCCATAGGCTACAGAGACACACAAAGAAAATATAAATTATTTATTTTCTAAAGAACTATAACAGCGACGGTCCTAAAATTTTGCACCAGTCATGCAACTGGAAAATAGTTTTACCGAAAAATATAGGGCAGATAGGTCCTAATGAACTTTGCAACAATCATGCCACTATGACACAGCATAGGGGGAAAAGTAGCCCCCACACAAACCATATATTGATGATCAAATATCTAATGAATTATTACCTTTTACAAACCAAATTTAATCATCCAATAAGATTTCATCTCAACTACTTTCCCAAGAAACAGTTTCAATAGACAAAACGTAGGACGGACAGGGGAAGGGGTAGCCCCCATACAAAGTAAACATTAATTATCGAATATCTTAAGAACTATTGAAGTGAACGTATTAAAATTTCTTTTAAATTACTTTTCCCAGGATTTTTTTCGGCCAAAGTGAAGGAGGAATGGAATCTGGGAGAGAAGTAATCCCCATACATCTATTTACAGCTGAAGTTTAACATTTTAATCCCATTTAATCTTTTCAAAAAATTGTGTTAGTGGAAAATTTAGAACGGACAGGATCGGGGGCAGATGTAACCTCTATCTAAAGCAAATTCTAATACCCGAATATCTCAAGAACTATTAAGGCAAAAATCATTCAAGTTAGACAAATATCCATAGCATTATTTTTTTTTATTTATATCTTGATATATATTTTCCTGATTCGAGGACGAGGGGAATATTTTTTATCCAACAATTGTCTCAAAATCTTAAGCTTTTGAAATATTTTAAATATTTCAAATAAATTTATTCACAGAATTCGCTAAAATTAGATTTATTCCTTTAAATATGATTTGTTGTAACACCAAAATATCTTCCTAAAATTAAACCCTTCCAAAACTATCTGGTAACTCTTTTGTATTGTGCAATATAAATTACAGAGTATGGAAAATTGTGATAAAATCCGGTAGTTCGTAGGGAACTTCCTTCTTTGAATTATTTTGTTTTGGTTCAGCTATGGTATCTGTTTGCTGAAGATATAGTACCCGATCCAAAGAGATTTCAAAACGTTTCATTAAAATTCTGGTCAAGCGTAAACTAAACGTTATTCCATATGACATTTATGTCAAATAATGGTTCCAGGTTTATCTGCTTTTTTAATTATTCATATAAAAATAAATGTATAAGCCGATTTTCCGAAAATTATCGTTATAATTGCGAACAAAATCACATACTGATATTGGAGGTCTATCAAAATTTTACATTTTTGATGATGTATGTTATATAATTCTTTTGTATTATTATTTATTGTATTTAGTAGCAAATGGAAGGGCATTTAATTAAAATGAGATCATTAATAATGGACGTCATTGTGAGAGTTTCCAATAGACGGTCATAGCTATAACGAATTTTGGGAATTTAAGATTATTTTTCTTGGAGTTGTACCACATTTTACCACTTGGGCGAGTTCAGGGTATAAAACCGGCGCAGACATTTAATACTTTTATTTCAAACTAAAAACTTTTGAGAATCTCTAGTTAAATTAACAGAACTAACGGGGGTTTGAGAACATATTTTTATAACTACAAACATACTTACGAAACTGGCATCGAAAGGGTCATACTTTAAAGAGAGGAAAAATGAAAAATTGTCATTTTTTAAGGTGATTTTATTTTATTTCCACATAAATATCATTCGCCTTTTTACATTCTCCCACTATTTGTACCCTTCATCACTTTTAGTTATAATTAAGTTTGTTACTACTCGAAAAAAACACTTTTAAAATTTGTAAGTATACGTTTCTGGTTTATTACTTAATTATGTGAGTAATAAGCTACAAAAAGAGGTGTGTTTTCCGTTTTTCCTTTCTAGTGGGTGTTCTGTCCCTGTCGACTGGTTGCATTTTTATGTAATTCAGCAAGACGATAACAGAAGAGTGTGGCATAATAACCTTGGAAGTTTGGACTAAAAGATTTCATAACCACTAGATACCTCGGATGTAAAATTTTTAAAGCTTAAAATTCCTAAAAAATATATCTTTTCCCATATAAGGCCCTTCCCGGAATATGGTTAAATTATTGAAATTCAAAACAATTGTTGATCTAAATATTTAAAATATATGATGTTAATTTCACTAATCTCGGTTCATATTTTTCTATACCCCCTCCCGCAAAACATTTAATTTGGTTAATCTTGGTACGTACTTTATTATTAGACTCATATAAGGCATCTTCCCTGAAAACGGCTTTGAGCTTATAAAGCTCTTAAAAGACTAATTCTATTGATAATTGTCTTTCTGAATTCAATACATATTATCAATTTGAATAACGTGTCAGGGCTTTAAGCTTAAAAGACTCTAATTAAAATTTTATTTTATTATAACTTGTTAAAGTTATGAATCTTAATTATTAAATATCGGTTCACATTTTATTATAACTCCTTTATGATCCCAATTCCCGAAATTCTGTTTTTGGCTTAAGTGGGAAATTCAGACATCTTTCAATATTCAATATATGGCACCAATATTTATGGGTAATTTCAAGACCATGTTAACATATTTTAATGTAGTTTTTATAGAGCTCCCTTATCGGAATTGGCGCTCAAGTTCATGAACTAATAATAACTTTTCAGGTGCAATATCTTCAATTTATGTGAATAAAGTATAATGTAAAGTGCGTCAAGTATCCTTTTATATTTTTATTTATTTTCAACTTAAATTATTTTTTTTCTTAAAAATTTTTGAATTACAATATTTTTTCTTTTCAAAAATTTTTTATGAAGATAATTTTTATTTGAATTTCATATCTTTAAAACTCGCCATATTGGGACCCTCGAATTCTAACGTCTCGTTCTAAAATTGTAATATCATAATCATCTCACAGAATGCAGAATGTAAAACCCAATTTGCTTTTAATCATATAGAAAAAGCCTTTTCCAGGCCTCCAATAAATGTAGATTCCATAACTACTGTTCAAAAAAAATTATTTTTTCATCATCACATTTTTGAGAATTCAGAGAAATCCTTTTAAATTGTTATATAATAATATTCGAAAAAATTTTCGATTGGAAAAATTAGACTTAAGAAATTTTTACTTACTTAAATCTGATAAAACGACGTTTCGGAAAGATTATCAATTAATCTTAAAATCTGTTGTGTTTTTAAATAAAAATTTTATTGAATTGTTAATAGTTTAATAGAGATTAGTGTACTTATGATTCGTTATTAGCTCTCAATTTTCTTAGCCATCTTCTCCATCCTCAACAACTACAAATAATTGCTTATTCAGTTAAAATCACACAAAAATAGCAAAAAGGAAGAAAAGAGTTAAAGGAAAACTTTATGATTAGTTATAGATGTCATTACTTTGTTTGTTCGTTATCTATTCCAAAAAAAACTTTATTCTTTTTATTTTTTGTTATCCATAATTTTCAAGATTTATGAGTGAGATTTTCAAATTATTAATAAATTTTTTAATGTCAACATTCAAGAGGCCAAACAATATTTTTGTAAAATATTTGCGATTCTTAAGAAAATTATTAACAATTCTATTTGATCTCCATCAATGTGGTCGTAAATCATTTTTTTTTTAAATATTTTATGGTGGGTAGATAACAGATGGTTTAGTGGGAAGACTTTATTAAGAATTATAAATTGTTTTGATAATGTTGTCCTAAAGAACGTTAAATGCTATCAATTTAGAGAACAAATTAATAAATAATATTTTTCAAATAAATTAATTGAAATCAATAAGGAAGATCTTAGATTATGAGCCTACACTAATATTAACGAAAGTATGTCGTACAACTTAAACATAATTTTTCTTCAAATTGAAGAATTTTCTTCAAAAAAAAAAAAAAAAAAATCTTAGCGTTCCTGCACAAAAATTCTTCTCGGTCCTAAATCTCAAAAGAAATTTCACAAATCACAAATCGACGTGTATTAAAAAATGTAATTGGGACAAAATTCTCGCTGTAGTAGATCAATATTTGCTTTGTATGGAGGTTACTTCTCCTCTGATCCTATCCGTCTTACATTTTGCCCAGTAAAACAGTTCATTGAAGAAGTAAATGAAACTAAATTTAAAAATTCTTTCTGTTACAGTTCTCTAGATATTCTATAATCAATATTTGCTTTGTATTGGAAGCCCTCCTTTCCTTGGTCCTTAATAGTTTAAGTATTAATTTATTACAAGAATTTTAAGTAATTCTTTCCTCAATTCAACGAAAATTTCGTAAATTTAACTTATATTTGGTATTCAAATTGAATAATATTTATCAATATAATGAATTTATTTTTGTCAACTTGAATAATGTATTAATCAAATTGAATAATATTTATTAACGAATTATATATTCCGTCAATTTGAAGAACTTATGAAAAATTAACAGAAAGTTTCATAATGATTTTTTATATTTAACATACTTTTCTTCAAATCTGCACCCTTTTTCGCTATATTTACTACTTTTTTGGTTCAGTCCTAATCATAATTTTGTCATTTTTGACAAATCTCTAGATAATAAAAAATATTTTTGAGAAATTTCATTGTGCTCTGTTAACTACAACAGATAGACAGACAAACAGAGAGCTGGCGAGCGGGCATAGTTAAAACGATTTTTATTTTGATGTTATACAAGATATATATACTTTATGGGATCTCAGATGACTCCTTTATTTTGAGACCGTTGTGTTTTGGATGCGGACAGTATTATCCAGTTGGTCAAACGTCATCTGAAAACATTTTCGAAAACGATTTCATCAATAAATTTAGAAAAATCTAGTGAATAAAAAATATTTGCAGACAAGTACAGTGACAATGTCATGCACGCTGTCATGTCGACTTCGATTAATGACATTCTGTGCGACAATTCCTCTTTTGTGTAAAGTGTATTAAAGTTAAACCAATCGACAATAATGAAATGAAAATGTTCAACAAGAAATTCTTTAATGATGACGTGCAATATTATCAATATAATTTTGAAATCGCGCCATGACTAAGAAAGTGATTCTGAGTCGAGCCGTTCACTTAAAATGAATAGTTTTCTATCCGTTACATCTTTTTCATTTCGTGTCACTTTTTTCCATGGAACCATCATGGACCATTTACATATATGAATCTAGAAATTGTTACTCGATGCAGACGGTCACAGATTTATTTATTACATGGAATATAAGGAGTGAGATCGAAAAATTCTTAACAAAAATTTGATTAAAATTGTTGTTACAATTTACAAAAAAGAAAATATTTTTATAGTTTTAATCACTAGTGGCTTTTTCAAAAACCCTTCCTTTAAGGTTTTTATAGTATTTTCTGTCTAATTCTGTTTAAAATATAGCACACTTTTGGACACCTTTCTATGCTATTCAAGGTTCCGGGCAGTTTCGAAAAATCTGCCAGTGCATACATTTCGTCTTCCATTATGTGACAAGGAAATTTTTTTAGAAAACTTATTTTCAATTTCCGTGCTCTGTTTTTGGTCTCTAAATTTTAAGCAGCGTTCTTGTCAGAAACATTTTGAGCCTTCTTGTTTTTATGCCTGCACTAGCTTTAACGTTTCGTACCGAATAGTGCGACCACTTTGCTAGCCCGTGCGTTTTTAGCGCATCTATTGGTAGTAATTTTGAATATGCTTTCTATTTTTTCCTTTAGAAACTTTATGTGAACCATTTCTTCTACCTCAATCAGATTTCCTGTCAACGAACAAGTTCTCCCAGTACTGTTTTATAGCATTGGAAACAGTTTGATGACTGAACTTGTATGTCTGGTAAACTTTTCGTAGAATGAAGTTGGTTTTTTCTTGAAAATATTTAAAAATTTTACCACTGACATGTTTTGCAAATGTAACATGATCAAATAAACATGTGTTAAAAATTTTTCGTTCTCACTCTTTACTCTAGTGGTGGTAGAGGGTTAAGAAACACATATACTATAAATATTTCTGAGAAAAAAGTGAATATTACATATGTATGCGTTATACAAAGTATTTTTATGACCATTTGCGCGTTTTAATAATTAATACTCACAAACATACACACATATATACATACATACATACATACATACATACATACATACATACATACATACATACATACATACATTCATACTTTTTTTAATCCATGATGCCAGACACATTAAAAAAATGAAAATGTTACATTAAATATTAATTTATTTACACATATTTAATGAAAAATTAAGGTAAATTTATGTTACAACGACTTTTTAATGAAATTAAAAAAGATCTAGTTAAATATTTCAGGTTTATTTATTAAACAACTTCGCACGTAGATTATATAGAACAACTAAAAATGCTATATTCGGCTATAACGAACCCTCAACCCCCTCCACCACAAATTCATTTGAAGTAAATGCGTTATATTTTGTACTCACTCTCACACTTTTACATATAATCACAAATGTATATAATATAAAATATTTATATATATATTGGCTATAACTATTTTCTTCTGAACCGATTTCGGTAATATTGTTGAAAGGTTTCATTCGTGCCAACAATAGACAGACGGACATAGCTAAATTGACTCGGACACAAAATTCCGATTCTTTTGATTGATTATTTTTAAAATTGTTAAAGATATTTCATCAATATATTTTTTTTAATTAAGTAAAAAATTGGAATTAAATTGGGTGATACTTTTGGATGTATATAAATACAGTTAGTCGAAAACTTAAGGAGATATATAACACTTGTTAAAGTATGTTTCAGAAGGTCCTAGCTGTGAGGTATTGAACAATTTTTCAAATTTAACAAACATAAATTTAGCTCAGAATAAATTGAATGGTCGTGATATCCCTTTTTGAGCCCATATAATTCTGCCAAGGAGCCCAGATGGGCTTAATACTCTAAAAGTTATAATGTCACACCATCGCTAGTATTATATTAAATTGCAAATCCATTCAAGTGAAAAAATCGTTACTCTACTGTGAACTGTCCTTGTCAGAATTTTACAAAAATATAGATTTATTTTGGTACGATGATGAAGCACATGCTATAGTCTTTTAAGGATTAATTCTGATTAAATATAATTATTTTATTTTTGAGACACATAACTTGTTTTATACTGAACAACTCTTTCGATGTAGTTTTTTATTTGATACAAGAATATATATCTTCATATAAATATAGATCTGTCTATAACTGGCCATATTTCCCATATAAACTCCCCTGCCTTTCCTTTTTTTGTGAGTGTGTTTAAAAATTGAGGAGTTAAATCATCTCGTATTTGATTATTATTTTAATCAAGTAAAAAAATATACCCTACACCATCGTAGGTTGTTGGAGTATTATGTGTTTGTGCTGATGTTTCTAACATACAGAAAAAATCTTGTAACACCAATTTTTAAGTATACCATTCGGTTCAAGATCACAATTTGAGAGATATTTTTTCATAGCGACAAAGCCTGTCAAAATTGGTCAAATTCGATCTAATATTTCAGGTAGCTCTCATACTAATGTTCTCCCTGACTGGAGTTTTAAGGTCGTAAAAGTCTAAAATAAGTCTTAATGTATTCCAGGTCGTCATATTGTGCGAAGATCCCATACAATTCCTCATCCAAATATCACTTTGAATGCCATAAATCCCAAATATACGTTGGTGTTTTTAAAAACATCTGGTAAAAATTAAAATAAATATTATTTCAAATCGATGTTCGAAATTGTTTGAAGCTTCGAAATAACTCCTCAGAAAAAATCCTTTTCAAACGGATAAATTTCACATAAATGTTAGTATCATAATAATGTACTTCACACTCAATCATAAATCGAAAAAGCAAGGTGTACGAGGGTCATCACACATTTTCCATGGCTGTTTTTTTACAACCAATAATATGGTGTAGGGTATTACATAGTCGGGCTTGAATGATTGTAACATTTTTACTTGTTTGTGTATAATTTTATTTACCTTATTTTATATGAGATACTTGCTCTATCTCATATAAAATAATGATAATATCATAATTATTTATTCCTCATGTATTAAATTGTTTTTAGCTTGTGAAAGTAATTTAAGTTTATTTGTTGCTCCATTTTTATTTCGTTCAATGGGATTTTTCCTCATTTTATCATTCTTTTTTTAATAATTTTATTTAAATTTTTTTGTTGGTGTATTATCCTTCATCACCCACATTTTATTTAATTTGCTGCACATTTTCAGCGTGCAACATAACACACGCAAACAAAACACTCTCTAATTTGGTGGTAAATTAAGTTGAACAGAAGTTGATGATTACAATGAAAGTGAGTTTCTTTATTTATAATCGCTATAATAAGTTAAGGGTATGATAAGTTTATCATTTTAGCTAAATCCATCTATATAATCGTTTGGATATCAGTTGCATTTTTATATCCAAACTGATTATACGAAATAAGTTAAAATTAACAATACAAGTTTTCTATTAAGAATTAAAAGAATCGGCTTTTTAGATAAAAAATTATAGACCGATGTCTAAGACAAACTCCGAATTCAAGCGAGGAACTGTTACACGTTTGTCAAATAAAATAAGCGGATTTACGCAGCGCCAAAAACATATTTTCGGACATAATTTTGTTCTGTTTCAGATTCATTTAACAAAAAAAAGCTATCCTGTACCAATGTGTAGGGGTTCAAAAGTTACAGAATTACTTCAAAGCCACTGCATAGCCGAATATATTAAAGAGTGAGATCGAAAAATTCTGATCCGATTAAAATAAGTGATCAGAAAAAGTGTGTACTAAAATTGTTAATATTTTTAACAAACCCTACTTGGCCCTACAAACAGTTTGCCAGAATACAAAGGTCTGCCATCAAACTGTTTCCATTGTTACTTTACAATATCGGAGAACCTTTCTGTTGATAGAAAATCTGGTTTAGGTAGATTGAATGGACCGTTATTTCAGTGCTCAGTCTATTTATTATGAAAAGTTAAAGGTAATGCAGGTTTAAAAACATACAAGGCTTAAAAAGCTCCTGACATGAACGTTGCTGAATTTAGAGGCTTCCACTCCTAAGACTTCATAATGTGTACACTTATTTTTGTTCTTGTTCTTATTGACATGATCTTTGTTTGGATCGTATTAATATGACAAACAAGCCATGGTACAAGAATAATGATGTTGTATTTGTATCAAGAGATGTAAATCCTTCAAACTGCCCTGAACTATGGCCAGTGGAGTGATATTGGACTCTTGTAAAACGAGAACTGAAGAGCAGAACAATGTGTCCAAATAATAATAAATTTTAAATGAAGATTGATTATCTGTTCGATCAAAGTGACAGAAAGCAGTATAAAAAGCAGTATAATGGAAGGGTTTCCGAAAAAGGATTCAAAAAAATTTCATCACTAGTGATCAAAACTATAAAAATATATTTTTTTAATTGTAATAATGATTTTCGTTAAATAAAAAATAGAACTGTAAGTTTAGTCTTCCCGTTTTTATTAATATATAAGTATGTTACGAATTTTTCGATCTCACTTCTTATAAGAGATAAGTAACATATGTAAGTATTTTTTTAAAGACTCGTTAGGGTTATGAGATCATATTTATACCTTACAATACCATAGGTGATGGGGGTAACATGCATTTTTGCAGATAAATTTCCTTCCACCATTTTCAAGTATACCGATCGACTCAAATCATTTCCTGAATCGATTTAAGTATGTTCGTCCGGGTGGCTGTCCATTTTAAGCATGTTTGCAAAGTACAGATCACAGTTTTGCAGATATCTTAATGAAATTTGGCGTGTACTACTTCATTAGCCCAATGACGATGCCTATTAAAATTGGTTTGTTAAAATATTTAGTCAAATAAGAGATAAATATAAACAAAAACCGCTGTGGGCAATTTAGCGAGGGTCGTCCATAATTTTTTCTATTTTCCATATAACACTACAAAAAAAAAACTTTTAAAGTGCATAAATTTGATATAAATGAAAAGAAAAGAAAACAAATTAGGCGAGGGTCGTTAATAAATTTTTCATTGAAGACAATTAACAATGTGGTGTAGGGTATTAAAAAGTCGATCATGACCGACTTTACATTTTTAGTTCTTTTTCTTTTTTGGAAAATATTGAGAAACAAACATTTGGGTAGCGATTAAAAAATCCAATGTCCGAAATAATTCACTTTTCATTTCTCTAACTCCGCCCATGGAACGCTAGTGAGGTATAAGGTCCCAAGTTTGAAATGTTACACTCTTCTATTTCCATGTAATGAATTTCATGGAAATCTATCCAGCCGATTGGAACTTCCAGATTTAATAAAAAAAACAATTCTGGCCCACTAAACAATTCGTTCGTATTCGGAGGCGATAAGGCCTATGGTGAATCGTGAAAAAGCTAGAACAAGTCCATATTAAAATGGCAAACGAGGATGTTAATAAAGTGAATATTGGTCTCCTTCTTTAGAATGGTAATACACGTTCGAAACAGACAACTTAAACGGCTGGGTATGTATTTGTGTATAAGTGTGTTGTGTATGTATGAAGGGCATAAAAGGTTCGTAATAGCCGATTAAAGTATTCTTTCTAGTTTTCATTTTAATTCACAATTTTCAGTTTTTTTTTTGTTGACACAAAAAATTTAATTTTTGTTTCTATTTCTTTTTAGGCTAAAATTTTTAGCTGCATTTAAAAATATGTCAACGGATATTTTAACGTTCATAATAGATTTAAATAGAACAAGTCTGAATGCTATATTCGACAATTATGCAAAAATTAGCATTATAATGGAAATAAGGCCTCTATGAAAACTACAATGAAATATAGTAAAGTATATTCTTGAAATTTCCTATAAAATTTGGTATAGACAGACGGACATAGCTAATAATTTGGTGCAAGAATATATATACTTTATGGGGTTTAAAATGAGATATACTTTGCATTACACAATGAATGACAAAGTTAATATATCACTTGTGGTGGTGAAGGGTATAAAGAAGTAAACATTATATATTTTATGAGAAAGCAATTTTTATTTCCGTTTCTTAGCAATTTCAATAATTAGCTCTTCCTTTATACTTCCACCTTTAACACGAAATTGTTCTGCAAATAAATTTCCGAAAATACACCTTTTTAAATTCTTTCCCAAATGATTTTTTTACAAAGAATCCCTTATTTCATATCTGATTCCGAATATGAATTTTAGCCAAAATCTGAATATTGAAAAATTACAAATGGTGATTTTCTATGAAACACTTTACAACTACATGAATCATGTCATAGTTTACTCAATAAACATTACAACCACATACAAATATAGAAGTTCTTGTTTAAAAAGTATGAATGTTTTTATGTATAAACCTCTTATCAGTTATCAGTATCCATAACCACATTCAAAACAAATACAAATATCACTTTTAATTTCTAGGTAAAATGTTAAGAGAACTTGTTTATGATAAATGAAGTTAATTAAAATTTGGTGTAATTAATTCTGGCAAAAATGAGGTGATATTATAATTAGCATTTTAGTTATTATTATCCCTACATCATCATGGATGGTGGGGTATTATGCGTTTGTGTAGATGTTTTTAATGGAAATAAAAAAAGATTTTTCGCAAGAACAGGTCGCAGTTTTGAAGATTTCTTAATGAAATTTGCCACGTATAATATAATTTTCCAAATTTTCCACGTATAATATAATTTTCCAAAGGCGTATTGAAATTGGTTATGATCGGTTCATTCCTTCATATATGCCCCATACAAAAGTCCCCCCATTTCGGGGGGACTGCTTGTGACTTTTGTGTACTTTTACAAAGTTTCCTCTTTTGTTCCCTTTTTTGAATTTTAATTTTCGGCATAAAACTTCACGAAATTTCATGAATTTGACTTAAAAAGATTTTTCTTCCAAAATCCAAATTTTGTGCGACTTTTCGAAAAATTTTAACGGTAAGACTGATTAAAACTGATAAAAATCTGTGATGAATACAAATCTGTTTATTTAATTAATTTTGCGTCAAATTTCTACGAAATTTTTCCTTAATATTACCTACGACATTTGGTTCAGTGTACAAATTATGGATATTAAAATTTATTGAGTCCTATTTCTTATCCAAATAAACATATCATTTCCTTGCGGTCTCTTATATTTTGTAAATATATTCACACATGTGTATGAATACATAAGTTTATTTGTTGTAAATCAACACACTCACTTAGTCTGATGATGTTGGTGATTGTTGTTATTATTGTTGGAGTAGTATAATTGATATATAAATTCTGAAGAATATATGAATTCTAAACAACAATATCGAAATACAAACATTTACCGCATTTGTAATGGGTTGTGGTGCAAAATGAAGGGGGTTTCCAATTTTTGTTGTTGTTGTTTTATGATATTTTATACAGTGTATCAAATATGTATGTAGCTGCAGGAAAAAAAATCACAAAACTTTAAACGCTAAGACTTCCATACTGATTTCAAGTTATATCTACTGAACGGTAGTTCAAAAATTGATATTCGACCTAATTTTTACACTGCATATGGATGACGAAACGCATGTTCTGGCAGATTTTTCATCAAAAAATTGATATTGCTGAGGCTCGAGGAAATTTTGAAGAACATTTTAGGTCTCAAAATAGTCAAAATTTCACAAAAAGTTCTACATTTGGCAAGCAATTGCTGCAAAAGAAGCCAATTATTTCTTACAACGGGGTGTATAGATACCGAAATTTACATCAAGGAATGTTTACAAAAAAGGCTGCTTCCATTCATAAGACTTAATAATGTGTCTACTTGTATTTAGCCTGAATTGTCATTTAGTCACTTTTGTAATCAAGCCCTTGAGTGCTTCAAAAAAAATATTGTAGAATTTGAACAAAGAGAGGGAAATCCTCCAAACTGCCCAGATCTGAGATTAGTGAAGTAATATTGGACTCTTGTTAAAAAAGTATTGAAAAGCACAAAAAGATGTCTAAAAGTGTGGTTGATTTTAAACGGAAATGTACTACCGACAAAAAGCGCTATAAAAACTTAAATGAAAGTGTTTCCACAAAAACGCTCAAAATTTTATCACAAATTGTAATAATAATTTCAATCAGTTTCAATTAAAGTTTTTCTTATTATATACAAACTTTATTTGACTAATAAATACCATGAAATAAAATCCTGCGAACAAAAATATATCCACAAATGTACTTTACACCCTGTAGTCATATTGCAATTAAAATCTGTTTAGTTAAAACTTGGTGTTTATATACAAACTTCCAAATTAAACTTTGTTGCTTATTGTGTTTTGCAACATTTGTCGTCTTCAGTTTTAGTATAAATACATTGGACACTTTATTCGGCAGCCATTTTTATATAAAAGGTGATGCAAGCAATAGCAGCTGTGTTATTCACAATTATTGCACTTAAGCGACACAATTGTTTGATCAAACGCGTAGAACACAAAAGAAAATGAACTGTTGTTTACAACTTGTATGTTTGATATCAAGTTCAATTCTATTCGATATACATGTTAACAGTTTATATATTTCAAAGAAAACAACATGTTGCCACAGACTAATAACAATATTGTTGATAACGTAACTTAAATAAACATCCAAATGCGCATGTCAGAATAGGACATTTCTGATAATAAACAAATAACCTCTTCAACTTTCTTCCATTTTAATAAAATGATGTATATATATATTTGATTTTGTTGATAAATTATAGTCGAAAATTTCAGAGTCATCAACAGCTGTTTAATATAATTGCTGCAAAAACATCATAAAATAAATGATTTAAATAAATACTTGCAACCAGTAAAGAGTTCAGCTGAAAATTTATTGAAGCATATTGTATTTTAAACACTTCTGACATGAGCATTTAGAGTGTGTGTATATAAACAAAATGCAAAATCAACATGTATAGTTTAACATTGCAACATTTTTATATTTATATCGAGTTTTTTATATTCACAGAAATCATCAAACTTTTGCAGTATATACTTATATGCGGTTGCTTGAGCGCATAAAGGTTTTTAAATATTAAACAACAAATATATTAGACCAAATATAAAGTTTGCTATAATAAGAGTTTGAGGCTATAGCTTGTATCTTAAACATGTCTGTTGCTGCTGTACATATACATCTAATAAAATGTTGCAGTATTATTTCAATAAACATATTTATCAACATGTTGTTTTAGTTTACTCTCAAATTGTTGACTGATCGAATAAAAAATCAACCTAATGCGCATGCGTCAGAATATTTTTTCAGACAGCTGCTCTAATATTTATGTTGTATAAGCGTAAAAAGAATTGAAAATAACAAAGCTGTTACTGCTTGAAAGACATTTTATAGAACAATGGCTTCCTAATAGTGTTGTACTGTATTTATATTAAAACTAAAGGCAACATTGTTGCAAATGTAATAAATTTCAATGTTGCATTCAAGGTTTTCATATAAATACAACATCAAGGGGTTGTTTACCATAGTGACAGGATAACAAGTCAGACCAAAAATAAATGGACACACTATGAAGTCGTATGAATGAAAGCGGTCTTTGATGTAGATTTCGGTATTTAAAGAACCCGTTGTAACAAATAATTAGATTATTTTGCGCCAATTTCATATTAATAGAAAACTTTACTACTTCAATTTTCGTGCTCTAAATTTTTTGCAGCGTTCCTGTCAGAAATTTGTATCCATGTATGTTTTTAAACTGTCAGTATTTTTAACTAAGTTAAGCGGGCTACTTTCTTACTAGATGTGTTGGGAGAGTTTTTGGAAATACTTTCTATTTTTCTAACTTTAGAAACATCATGTGTACCATTCCTTTTACCTGAACCAAGTTTTCTGTTAACGAACAAGTTAACCCGTTACTGTTTAATAACATTGTAGACATTTTGATGGCAGACCTTCGAGTGATTGACCAATTTTTTGTAGGACCAAGATACGTTTTTTTGGAAAATATTTAATAAATATCAGATAAAAAATTTATTTATTTGTTTGACAGAAAACAACTAAATGTTTTACAAAGGTAATTTGATAATAAAAATAGGATAAAACTTGGGTTAAAAATTTAATGAAAAACATTTTTCGAATCCTTAGTAAACTCGAAAAGTCAAAATTTTATAATTGTGGATTTAGTACATGTCAGCGATGGAATGAATATTATGAGTGTCAAAATGGGTTAAAGAAACTACACAAAAAAGAACTTGAAATAAAATCAGCGTTGAAAATAGTTGATCTTATACAATGTTAATTTTTTATATTCAGATTGATTTAAAGGTTTTAAGTTTGTGGTGTAATAATAACGTTCATATTAGAATCTTCTGATATTAATTTATAAAGTTACTCGACGATAATTTTTTTAAAGTACTTTTTAGTAGTAAAATTTCAAGGAAGAAAATTCTCAAAAGACTTTATTTATTATGGAACAATGTTGAATTAAAATTTGCTATCTATCAAGCTTAATTTAATATCTAAGCAATTATGATTTTGATTCATAGATAAAAAATGTTTAATCAACATTGTTTTACAAAAAAATACAGCCGAATTGAGATTTTTCTTCCTGGAAATTTTACTACTAAAAGTAATTTTAAAAAATTCTTGTTGCATTTAAAGCATAAAAATAAGAATTAAAGACTGCGAGGTCTTGTAAGGCCTTTTAAATAATTTAAAATTTGAACGTTAATAAAATAGCATTAGGTACGAAATCATTTTGTTAACGTTTTTAAACTTTATTTAAATTATTTAATATTAAAAAATACATTTTTTAATCATATAAAAATTTTGACTAATAAATATTTATAACTTAATTTCTAAGTATGAAAATATCCCCATCCCATAAGTGTATCTATCACACTCCACAGTCATATTGCAATTAAAATCTGTTAAATTAAACTTTGCATTTATATAGAAACTATCAACGTAAATTTTGGCGCTTGTTATATTAGCAACATTTGCCGCTTTCAGTTTTATTATAAATTCATTGCAACACTTTTTAACAACATTTTGTTTTACATCGAATTGTTTATATTCACATTAATCATCAACATTCTACGGTAAATACTTATGTTTATTTTTATTATTTACACTGCGCATGCGTTCTTATTTTTGTTACTTAAAAGGTCGTCCAAATGCGTCTTAGCAAATGTTGCAGTACTTTTTCAATATACATAAAAACCATGTTGCAATAGTCTACTCTCAAAATGTTGATTGTGTAAATAAACGAACATCCCAATGCGCATGTGTTAGAATATTTAGTTGCCAATGTGTTGTATAAGAGAATAACACATCTATTACTACTTGAAAGAGATTTTATACAAAAATGGATTCCCAATAAAGTGTTGCTTTTGTATTTATACTAAAATTGTTGCTAAAATAATAAATATCAATGTTGCGTTTGAACGCATTCATATAAATACAACGTTTTTGCTAATTTGCGGTTTGTTAGAATGTGAGATTACAAATGACACTTTTAAGGTTCGGGAGAGAAAATATTTGTTGTTTAGTAATTATGGAAGTATTCTATTTATAAAAACCTTTAAAATTAAATTAATGTTTTAAAAAAATTAAATACATTTATTTTAATAAAAACTAAATCACTCAACTTAGAGTCTTGAATTTTTCATTTGATTGATATTTTTATTATAGGATTTGTCTCTTTTAGTACAACTATCACATTATTGTTGTTCTTCCACTCAATGGTTTGTCAAGTCAAAAATAAGTGGACATATTATAATATAAAATTAAATTCGTAAATATTCCTTGAAGTAAATTTCGGAATTTATTAAGGCGTAACTTTATATTCTTGTTATACCAAGAACTTTTGGCAAATATTGATTGATTTTGGGTCCTAAGTTTTTTCAACATTCTCTTGTCTGTCAATAATATAAAATTTTTGGCCATGAAGTTAAGGAAAAACTGCCACAACATACGCTTCTTCAACCAAAATGCTCTTGGTACAGTTTAATAACATTGAAAACGGTTTGACGGCGGTCCTTTGAATGCTTAGCGATTTTTTTAGGACCAAGTTAGGTTTAGTGGAAAATTTTGTATTACTTGTTTAATACTTGGATTGAAAGCTTTAATGGAAAACGTGTGTAAGAAAATTTCTGTCTCACTCCTTAGAAAGTAAAATAATATTATATTTGGAGTTCTGGTGGTTCATCGGATACGCTTAAACGTATTACACGTGTTAAAGTTTAATGGGAAATAGAGTTTTTCGATATTATTTTTTAAAATTACTCGACGATATTTCATTTTAAATTAATTTTCGGCAGTATAATTACAAGGAAGAAAATTCTCTAAAAACTGCATTTATTGTGAGTGGAATAATATTAGTTATGAAATCAGTTTGCCTGAAAAGAAAAAAATATTATAATCGTTTTGTTATAATGTTTGTTTAAACTTTATTTTATAGAATTTAAATATTTTTCCAAAAATCCACACTTGTTTTTAAAAACGAATCTATCAACATCCACGTATATTTTGACGCTTATTTTTAGCAACAATTACCGTCTTAAGTTTTAGTATAAAAACATTGCATTACTTTGTTCCATTGTTATATAAAAAGTCTTGCCAGTTGTAACAGCTGTATTATTTTCAACTTTTCTTACGCTTATGCAACACTAGTATTAGACCGTACGCTTTGAACACCACAAAATATAATGTTGTCTATAAGTTCAAATCAACTTGTAAGATGTTTGATTTTAAGTGAATGTTGCAATTCTTTTTCAAATACATGACCTGATAATAAACATCATGTTGCAAGAGAGCGAAATCAACATGTTGATTGGGTAACAAATATATTATAAACATCCTAATGCGTATGTGTGAATATAAAGCATACCGGATACATGAAAACTAAACTTTATTTAACATTCATAATATACATGAGTAATACATGAGTATATTTTCACTTTTCTTTGATTTTTGTGCCATCTGATCTCAAATATTGAAGATCCATTTAAATCTTCTAAAGAGTTGATTTAAATCACCCTATAAATACTTGCAAATATTAAAGAGTTCAATTGAAGCATATTGTTAAATCCCAAGCATGAACATTATACACTTCCAACATGAGCATTATGAATGTATATGTTTAAAAAAATGTAAAATTAACATGCTTAATGTTTTATTATTAAACATTTTGTTTTATATCGAATTGTTTATATTCACAATAATTATCAATATTCTGTGGTATTTACTTCTTCATGCCTTTAATTACTTACACTGCGCATGCGTCAATGTTTGTGTTGCTTAAACGATAAAAATTTTTCAAAAATTAAGCAACAAAAATATTAGAAATGTTGCATTACTATTTCAATATACATTTTAAACATGTTGCATTAGTCTACACTCAATATGTCAACTCAGCGTATAAAAAACAACCTATTGCGCATGTGTCAGAATATTCAGTTGTCATTGTTTTCGCTCTAATATTAATGTTGAATGAGCGTAAGAAGTATTATGAATGATAGAGATGATACTGCTTGAAAGACATTTTATAGAAAAATGCCTTCCTAATAGTGTTGCACTGTATTTATATTAAAACTAAGGGCAACATTGTTGCTAAAACAGAAAATGAAAATGTTGCGACCAAGGTTTTCTTATAAATATAAAATTGTGGTAAATTGCGTTTAGTTAGAATGGGGATGTTGTAAATAAGACATTTTAGAGTAAAGAGAGTTTTTAATGCTTTGTATTTTTGAATGTAAAATTTTAAAAATTTATAAAAAAATTTAAAACTTTTGAAAATATTTTTTTTTTAATTGGAAGATTTGTTTTTTTTTATTTTTTCCCTAAATATTGAATACATTGATATATGAAATTCGTTATGAAAAAAATTATTTAAACGAAGAATACGAAAGTAAAAAATAAAGTAATATCTCTTAAAAACCTTGTGTGATGGATTCAGAATAATATTTAAGATATCCGTCCTTCTGGCAGGTTGGCTATCTGTACATATAACATTTTGAACATTATTATTTCAATATCTTAAGCCTATAAAACAAGGTTAAAAATTTTATATTTATCCAAAGCAACATACCAAAAAACATAAATTAAAACTAATCGCTCCGAAAGGTACCATAATCTAATCAAAAAAGAAACATTTTGTATTCTACACAAATAATGAACAAACTACATCTTCCTGAGGCTTCCTAACTCATGGTTCACATTTTACAAAGAGGTGAAAAAATGAAACGGAAGAAGTCAGAGAATTGGAAAAGCATAAAAAGGTCCTGATTTATACTTATCAAACGATTTTCGAAAATCAAAACGTAATTTTATTGGAAGTTTTATGGTTTGGGTACCATTATCTTCATTTTTAAAATATACAATTTCTTTTATTATAACAAAAATGAATAACACAATTTATAGCGAACTGCTGAAAAATGCTCTTCTGCCTTTTATGGAGCAAAAAATGGATGAAGATTGCTAATTCCAACAAGATAATGCTGTGGTACATGTTTTAAAGTAGTCAAAATAATGGTTTACCAACCACAACTGACCGACTTGCAGTCTGAATCCAATGTAGTTAAAAATAAAACAAGTTTGGAAAAAATGAATTTGAACTACTAAATAAAGTAGTGGAATCAATGACAGACCGTATTTCTGAAATTGCCCACAACAAAAGATAATTTATTCATTAATAATAATGCTATAGAGGTTGAAAAACTTAAGTATTTTTAAAGGAAAAGGTATTTAAAAATGGCTAATAAAATCTAAAAATAAGTTAAAAGATAAAACGAAATGCAAATAAAGTTTTTGGTTAGGAATATTTTAAATGAAGTCTTAGTTGATTTAATAAAAATATTATTTGTCCATTAAAAGTTTCTTCTTTAATTTTAAAGTAGTTATGAGTGTTTATGGGAATATGAACCACTATATATTTTTCTAATCAAAGATTATAATAAATATTTATAACTTTTAATAAGACACTTTCATAATTACAAAGCGCAAAAAATTTCTCTCTTAATCATTGAATTTAGCATATTCAGCAACCACATTCTTACTAATTGCAAATCATGAAATGTAAAGTATTTATATGAAAACCTTTGAAGCAACATTGGAATAAATACTTTTTGCAACAAGTTTCGCCTTTAGTTTTAGTATAAATACGGAGCAACCAATAGAAAGCCATTTTAGTATAAAATGTCTTTCAAGCAGTAGAAGATGTTTTATTTACATTCTTCTCCCATTTAAACAACACAAAGCAACCCAATATTATTCGCTAAGTCAACATATTGAGAGTAGTCTAATGCAACATGTTGATAATTATGTAAATTCGAATAGTTTAACAACATTTAATAAGTTGTGTAGGTACGATAGCATGTTTATATGCAAATTGATAAGTGGATAATATTGCGCTTAAGCAACAAATGTTGAAACATGCGCAGTGGAAATAATAAACATACATACATGTTTAACTTGATTATTCCATGTAGCGCTAAGAAGGAATCATCTAAAACCAATACTGTATATAAATTTCTTGCATTAAGTCAAAATCTGAATCCATTAGCTGTGTCCGTCTGTCTGTTATTGGCACGCTCGCATCCGCATTAATTGACAAAACTCAATAAAATGTGGTCTGAGTATTTACTATAGTCCTGAGAAGTTTCCTATTTAAAACCAGCAAAATCGTTTCAATATATTAAGGGAAATATAACTTAACATATTGAAACGACCATATGACAAAAAATATCAAAATCGGTTCAAAAGGAAAAAAGTTATAGACATGACATAACATGAATTCACTAAAAAACAAACAAAAATTGTGACATTAGAAAAATAAATTAAACTATTTTTTATAAGATAATTTTATTTCAAGACATCAACTTAATATTTCTTAAGTGAACAAATTTTAGATACATTTCAAAATAAGATGTATTCATTTTAATCTTCTATTTGGCATGCGCATTGAAATGTTTCAAAATATAAGTTTTTCAGGCAACATGTTTATTTAAGTCTATTGCAACATTATGTTTATTTTTTTTTATTAGAACTCCAACATTCTTTTGACATTAAACATTTTACAAGTTGCATTGAACTAATGGCAAACAAGAGTTTATTTGTTGTATGTATTGTGTTTGATACAATATGTGTATCTCTGAAACGAAAGACAAATTGTAAATAACACAGCTGTAACTGCTTCAAAGACGTTTTATATAAAAATGTCTTCCGCATAAAGTGTTGCAACTTATTTATACTAAAATTAAACGCGACAAATGTTGCAAACCATTAAATGTCAAGTTTGTGTTGGTAGTTCGCATATAAATACAGAGATTTCACTGAATTGATTTTAAATAGAATATGACTTTGGAAGATGAAAGATACATTTAAGGATGTCGGAGATTTATTACATATATTAATATTAAAAATTTAAAACAATTATTAATAAAATAAATAATTTATAAAAAATATAAATTATAAAATAATAAAAGGTAAAAATAATAATAATAATAATAATAATAATAATAATAATAATAAGATAAAACTAAATATAAAAGAGTGTAATAGAATGAATGTGATAGTGGGTAGAGAATTTTTCATGTTGAAAATTATCTATATAATTATTTGGTATCGTCGAAAAATTAATTATTTTTGTGATTTTTTTTATTATTTGTCCTTCAATAAAATCTATAACAAAACAAATATTACTACAAAAAGTATTAGTACAGTATAAAAAATTGTCTTTAATATAACACTATAACTGGTATTCTATTTGTATACCCTGCATCGTCAGCCTGTCCGACCCTTTGTCTTTTTGGCTGGCTGTCGCTGTAAACTTTGTGAAAAATCGGGTCCCAGTTTATAAGATATCTTAATAAATTATGATACGTGTCTTTACTGCGGCACATGACTATTGAAATAACTGATGATTGGTCCATTATTTTACCTCGCTCCAATAAAAATATGTATATTGCTTAAAAAAACAGAAATAATATATTAAAAATTTCTGTTTCTTATAAATAAATATATATTTTTTAAATATATATTTTTTTATTTTAAATATATATGTATATATATATATATATATATATATATATATATATATATATATATATATATATATATATATATATATATATATATATATATATATATATATATATATATATATATATATATATATATATATATATATATATATATATATATATATATATATATATATATATATATATATATATATATATATATATATATATATTTATTTTATTGCTGAATTTTTTAATTAAATCGATAAATTTCATAACTATTCAGTCCGATCAAGAAACGATCCATATTCATTTTTTAAATGAATATGGATTAAACGTATTTAACGAAAATATGGCGTAAAGTTTCTTTTTTATCAACTATTCCGAATTATGGTATTCGGAAATTTATCAAAATACATGAAATGGGCAAAGGAGTTAAAAAATATGACAAAAACATGTAAGAAATGCTACACTCGAATATGACAAATCTTCACAACCCACCACCACAAATCATGTGAAATTAATACATTAATATAACTACTTTTTGTAAATACACCCCCTTACCTACACACACAAAGGTATATAATAGTTTTTCTTAAATATAATACGGAACACTTTATGTGTTTATAACCTTTGCTATAACCTTCTTTATTCTAAACTGATTTTGGTCTATTTTGGAGTGGCAGAGAAGAGCATATAGTTTAATATTAAAGAAAATTTTCATTCTAATTTATCGATTTATAATTGACAATATTACGAAAATTTTTTGTTTGAACTATGAGGTTCAATAAGATATAGGTCTATATCTTTTAATATACAGAACCGATATTCCTAGCTTATATAGTAAACTTTTCAAGACTATATGAAATACTTAGGTCAAATTTCATTCAAGTATAAACTTACATAAACACTACACTGTAATAATCTTCTAAGAATTCTACAAATATTATTACAATTTTATAAGTATATTTTACATAAGACAACAACAATTGTCTTCATATCATATGCCAATGTTGATTATGCATCATTATGAGTTTTACCTATAAATAATATTTAAACGTGTGTATGTACATATGTACAGTTTGTTAAATATATCTTTTGAAAAATGTTGACTATAATTATGAATTCTAACTACAAATTCATTAATTATTCCTTTTTTATCTATATTTCGTTTCTATACATGTAAGCGACTATAATACTTCAAAATTTTCCAAATAGAGGGACATATTACAACAACAGCTATTATAATTGAAAGACATTTGAAAGGTGTCAAATAAATGTTTGCGAAACTATGTAAACATAGGATATGTGGAGTTTTTTAGTTGTTTTTTATAAATGGAGTGTAGTTTTTAGGGAATAAGGAAGTGTTCCTTGTTAAATTAATGTCTTTAATTTCACCGGTGAATTGTAAGTAAAAAGTGCTTGAAAGTCAAGTTTCAATCATTGGAACATTTCAATTATTATGAGGGTCAATAAGTTAAGGAAAACGATACTATATAATATTCCTCAATCAGGATTACATACAATATTATATCCTAAGACGAATATTAAAAAAGTTCGGAGTTGAAACCATCTTCAAGTTAGTTTTGAAGTAGGTAACCGTGCGAGTTGAAAGTAATATTTTTTTATATCTTGTATATTATAAGTGCAAACGGAGGAAGATTTCCAGTGAAAAATTTGTTAGAGAATCTCAAATACTTTACACATTATAAGAAAAAGTCTATAATGTATTACCAAGAACGTTTCATAGGCTGTGACGACATTTTTCTAGGAAAAAAACATGAAACTTCATGTTTGGTCTCAGAATATATTTTGATTCTCTTTCCAAAATTCACAACGGATTCAGTCAGATACTTCGGTTTTCAAGGTAGTCCAGTCGCGTCCAGCATCGACTTACGGTATCCATAAACCCTAAGTGAGAACATGATCAATTTACCCTTTCTGAGGGTTCAAATATACTGAGTTTTCTTGATTTAGTTCGTTAACGAGCAGTTAGATCGTACGGAATTCAGTCGGATACATCGGGTTTCAATACTGACTGATGACGGTTGTGAATTCGATTTCCTTTGTTGGTTAGTGATGGTTGGGGTATCGATTTGAATATTGGCTAGAATTGGATACTGCTATGCGAAAAC
>PYHX02000158.1:35903466-35932571 GCA_004302925.2 Cochliomyia hominivorax
TTAGTTTACATTTCAATAATCCTTCAATATGTTGAAAAAACTCCAGTCTGTCTCTAAATATTTTGTGGATAAAAAGGGAGTTTATTTGTATATCCATGAGATACAATAATGTAAATGTTTTAAAATCGAATATTATTTATTAAAAACACAAATATGTACAATACAAATGTATAGATTCAATGGAAAAAATATATATGTATAAGATAAATATAAATATATCCATATCCAATTTCATATTCATGCCAATTCGTTCAGTCAGTTTGAGGTTACTATTTATGCCACTTTTTTATTTCATCTATGAATTTGTATCTTATTTTTTAAGACAACAAAACACAACATCTATGATAAAGTGAATAAAAAAATTTTATATTAAACTAGAAAAAGAAAACCTATAAAAGTGGTGAATGAGTGAGTCCACCACGTTTATTATATGTATATTGATTAGAGTTTGTGTGTGTGTGTGATTTTAAGAAGAATAAAAAAACATTTTTTTAACTTTTTGCTCTACAAAAATCATTCAAAATCCAATCATTTGTTGTATTTTATTTCTTATTGTTTTGATTACTTCTACATTTCTGCTCCTGCTGCTGTTGTTGCGACTGATGTTGCTGTAGCCATTTATGTTCTATTACTTTTTGTTGTTTATTATTATTGTTGCTGTTTTAATTTTTCGTAGTTGCCACCATTATTATTATTATTCTTTATACATTCATACGTACATACAAAAAATAATTATATTGAGTATTTTATGTAGATATAAGTAAATGTTTGTATGTTTGTAGGTTTGTACATATTTTTGTACTTTAGCCACTTTTTTTGCTGCTGCTGCTGTAGTTGTTATTGTTGTTGCTATTTTTTTGATTATATTAAATGTTAATTTTTCACTTTAACCAACTGTACTTTTTATTTCTCTTATTTTAATTTTTTTATTTGTTATATTTATTATGCTCATTTATTAGTTGTTTATTTTATTTGTTTGTGGCAATAATTATTTTTTTTATTATTTTTCATCGTTTTTCATCATTTTTTCAATAAAAAAAGATTAATTGCTAAAATATTTACTTCAGTTTTCATAAGTTATTGTCCTCTTTCATTCACTTCGATATTGAGATTACTTCAGTTGATTCTCTATATATTTCAGCTCTAGTTCAATTCTGGGTTAAGTTTAGTTCCAGCTCAGTTGTAGTGCAGTTTAGTTCAGTTTTAGTTCAGTTCCAGTTCATTGTAGTTCTGTTGTAGTGCAGTTCTAGTGCAGTTCTAGTGCAGTTCAGTGCAGTTAATTCAGTTCAAGTTCATTTCTAGTTCACTTATAGTTCACTTCAAGTTCAGTTCTAGTTCAGTTCTAATTCATTTCTAGTTCAGTTTTAGTTTAGTTCTACTTCAGTTCTACTGCAGTTTTAGTTCAGTTCTATTAACTTCCAGTTCACTTATAGTTCACTTCAAGTTCAGTTCTATTTTTTTTTTTCAGATCTTTTTATTTTCATAATTTACAGTTTTCCATCTCTGATGTAAATTAAAATATGCGAATTTTTATATAGACGTAGTAGAGTCATATACAAAAGTCATCTAACAATACAATACGATTAAGAAATTTTATTATTTCTGTTATGATTTTTTGAAGTGATTTTTTTGTTAGCGTTTTGTCTTCATTTTATTGTTCATAATACATATTTTTAATGGTTCAACAACGCTTTGTTTGTCAGTCAGAGTCAATTATTACAGTATATTTTTTTATAATAAAAGAAAAAATAAAATAAATTATTTTTCAAAAAATCATAATTAATTTCGTATTAACAAACAAGAACTTTTATTCTAACAAAATATCGGAAAAAATCCCGACAATAAAAAATAATACCTTTCACCTTGTTTTTAAAGAAAATTATTTACATTTTAAAAAAATCTAAATATTTTAAATATTTTTCGAATGTATCTGCAATTTATTTGTGCACGAAACAACTATAGATACAGATAAATATATATACCGAAATTATATATATATAATATTAGTGTAAAATATACCACCACTATTAAATAATAGCAAAATATTTTTCACCTTTTATTTTTCTTGTATTTCTTCTATTCATCATGTACTTACTACCCACACACTATTCATCGTAATATGATTTTTACATTATTATTCTCATCATCATCATGAAGTATTTGCTTGCAACAACAACAAGGAGTCAGAATGACTGACTTTAAACATTTAAAAATTTATACTTTTATTATTCGTCATACTTTGTCTACAGCTAATGACAAGCTAAACGGACAAGTGTCACTAACAAAAGCTAATTGATGAAAGCATGAGAGAGCAATAGAACATTAAAATGAAAAGATGAAGGAAAATTGTTTAGTGTTTTAGGAAAAATTATGAAATTTTCTATTAAACTAAACAATGAAAAATAAAAATGGAATTTTTTTTAATTTAAATTAATTATCGTATTGTTCCGAAATAATAAATTATTTTAAAACGCTGTGATACTGAGCCTAATTTAGACTTAAGATATTACGGAACAAAGCCTTTGTAAGTTTTAAATTCAGTTTTTTATTAGTTACTGCTATTGAATGAACTTGAACTAGAACTTGAACTAGAACTTGAACTGAAATAGAACTGAACTGGAAACTTGAATTGAACTGGAACTCAAACTGGAACTCAACTTGAACTAAACTGCTGAACTAGAATGAATTAGAATTTAACTAGAACTGAACTAGAATTGAACTTGAACTTAACTAGAACTGAACTAAAGCTGAACTAGTACTTAACTAGAACTTGAACTGATCTAGAACTCAACTGGAACTCAGCTTGAACTGAACTGCTGAACTTGTACTTAGCTGAACTAGAACTTAACTAGAACTTAGCTAGAACTGAACTAGAAATGAGCTAGAACTGAATTAGAACTGAACTAGAACTGAACTTGAACCCAACAGGAACCCAACTAAAACTGAATTTGAACTGAACTAGATTTGTTGAAATATATTAAAAGTTCAGAACAGCTTTGACCAATTTCAATGGATAAATGACTTTCTAAATTAAGGAATTCAAAATTTTAATATTTGCGATGATTGCACACACATGGATAAAAGTTATTGTCTTCTAACATGTACCATGTTTATGCTCAGAAAACGACTGTAATATGAAATTTCTAACTTTAGCTAAAATAGATTTTATTCAAATATTATTTCGGTTTAAATGCAGTGACGTTGACTGAATTTCAAATATTAAATACTTATTTTTGTTAATAAAGTTAATTAAGAAGAAGTTATTTTAACTAAAAAATATTTTAAATGAACCATATTTTATGCAGAATTTCAGTTTTGTTTATATATCATTTGTTTTATGGGCTCAGAGACGCTACAAACTTGCAATACGGTCACTTTTGACTATTTGTGTATATTAAATGGTCAGTAAATATCTATTTTTTCTATATAATCAACAATTTGTATGTCC
Source organism: Cochliomyia hominivorax (assembly GCA_004302925.2). Lineage (NCBI taxonomy): Eukaryota > Metazoa > Arthropoda > Insecta > Diptera > Calliphoridae > Cochliomyia > Cochliomyia hominivorax. The sequence continues at coordinate 35,906,915 of PYHX02000158.1, forward strand.
CTAATAATTCAGTTTTATATTTTTTAAATTGTTAATTTTGTTAACACTAAATTTTCCATCTCTGGATTTCTTGAATTTTATAATAAAATGTCTGTTTGTACTTGTCTTGTACTACAACAAATCCTAAGCTTAACTTGTATATTTTATTTCTTTTTCTCTCTTTTCACTTCTTTTATAATTATTTTTTTATTATTTTTATTTTATTTGTTTTGTGGCCAGATTATTTAAAATTACGTTAATGTTGTTGGCAAATCTTGTTTATCCATACAAATACAAATTTATAGTGTTTGTTTGTGAGTGGCAAATCTACATTATATATCTTCCATTGTGTTTTTCTTCTTATGCCATTTATGTTTTCGCTGCCACCTCTTTTATTTCATTTTTTTCATTTTGCTCATCATTAATTCATTAAAAAATGTCTTAATTTATAAATATTTTTTATTCAGTTTTGTTTTCAATCAATTTTATATTTTTTTTGTTATAATTTTATATTTATAACTCATGTTTTGGTCTTTGTTTTATATATTTTTTTGTATTTTATTTTTGAGATCTCATTAAAAAATTTGTATAACTGTATTTTTTTAACTGACATTTTTTGTTAAGAGTTGTATTTTTTATAGAAAATACAGTGTGTCAACTATATGTTTTCATCCATTAAATTTAGAGGATTTTTTTTAATAATTATTAGTATTTTTTGAGTTTGAAACAAAATTAGTAATGACGATGTGGCTTCATTGGGAAATCTGCTCTATATGGCGAGAAAAAAAACTTCTCCCAAATAGTTGTTGATCGTAATTGTATCATATAACTGAACATTAACATGCTGAATTATAATCACTTTATTTTTCCGGTTATCTTTACTGCTCTAATCGCCTGATCAGATTATAACAGTTTATAGTACAAAACATTATTTTAATTGCATCAAATGCAGAAAATTATTTTGTTGTCGTGGATGTTCCCCTTTGGCGATCATTGGTTTTGATATATAAAAAAAAATAATAAAGTCAACTTCGAATATATTGTTTTGATATGGAGCGTATTCTGTTAAGATCGTTCTGCAACGATCGAAGAAAAAGAAAAAGTCTACAGTTTTTCAAAAAGTTTCAGCTCTCCTGCGATCATCTGGCCTAATTTCAACAGCTCATATTGTAAGGCAATCTATCTATTGTGGAATATTTTCTTTTACCGTCGTGTATAATCCGCTCTGACTTTCATTTGGTCACTTGGTTGGTTGTTACATATGATTTTTATCACAAGGGAATATTGAATTATCAGTTTTTAGGTAGATTTAATGATATCTGTCATGCGTTTGTCCAAATTCACATGCTAAATTTCAGGAAGGTTGGTTTATACAGAATCGCTTTGCTCACTTAAAAGAGCAGAATTCTCTAGTGCATTTAAGATTTAAACATCCGGCAAATACTGTAGCAGTCTTTATGTGGAATGATGGCTCATATAAATCCTTTACTTTCTGAGGCGATTTAATGACGTCCACTCGTCAGGTTGTGAACATTCTACAGTTCGCAATTTTGCATTAATCTATATAAAAAATAGAGCCAATGATTTTTTGTACCAAGTACAGATTGGAGATGATTAGTCCAATACTTTAGGTAACCCCAAAACAATATAGCTCCTGGAATAAAGTTCTAAACTTATAAAACTCTCAGATATGAACATATTTTTGTCTTAATTTGTCATAAAATTTTATTGAGATCTTATTAACGAGGTCGTCGTCTTTATTTGTAATGTAATGGTAGATAACCGGGCTAATCGCTTTTCGATAGCATTTGCTATAATTATAATTTGAAAAACTTTGTTGAAGAATTTTTGTAATTTTATGTTCAAATGGATTCGTACTTGGGATGCTCGGTTTGAAGTTAAGCTATTTAGACCACCAAGCTATTTATAGCCCTCATATAATACCTCACTATCGAAGATCATGAAATTTTATTAAAAAAAATTATGTATTAACCACAAATCATAAAATCAAATTTAACGAGGGTCAGCCTACCTCAATCTTAGTGATATTTACTGTTACTGATTGATACACTATAACTTGTTTCGATCTAATTTTTAATTGTATTACTGTCTTTCCTAATTTTTTAAAATATAGATGAAGTAAAATACCTAATTGACAAACTGTTTATTTGTACATAATATATGTATTTACCTTGTTTTCTTTTCATTTCTCTACTGTATTTGTTTTCCGTTTAATTTTTATTTTTGCATTATTTAACGATAATAAATTCAGTTTTTTTTTTTTTTTAATATTTTATTTTATTATATGTACAATTTACGGTTAAATATTTAGATAAAATTAAATGTATGTTTAACTAGTTTTAGTGTTTGTAGCGTATTTTTCTTTCTTGTTGTTATCTCTACAGTAATTTTATTACCGTTCAATCTTAAAATTCCATTGTAAATGGTGGTACCCCATAATAGTTTTTAATAGTTTTATTTTTGAAGTGGCCAAATGATATGGGATATAAATTATAAATATTTAAAAGAATTAATTCACTTCTTGTGATCAATTTTAAAAGAAAAATTAACAATTAATAAATTTTTTATAACTTTTAAATAATTTTATTAGTAACTAATTTATATGTGCAAAAAGTGAAGAGTATACAACACTGCATGTGTAAATTAATGACAATTATCATGCTGTCATTGCAATTGCAAGAGATGCCAGAGTTGTATTTATTAAATGTCAGTTTTGATAAATGAAATTTAGTGTTTGAATTAATTTTTTTAATAATTTTATTTAAATGAGTACATTTTTTATATTTCATTTTTTTATATTATGAGCAAATTTTTTATCTACTCAGAATGTATGTGTGTGTGTGTTTTTGTATGGAGTACATATTAGTATTAATAGCTCTTGAAAGTACTTCATATTATTAATATAAATGAATATATTGATTTGATTGTTTCGATTAGTATTTTCTATTTATTTTTTTATTGTTTTTTTATTGTTTTTATTTTTAGTGGTTTAAAGTAGAAAGCAATAAAGAAAATAAAAAATTTTATATATTTTAATTACTCAATAACAAAACTATTTGCAAAATATTTATTTGTTATTCATATCTTTCGAATTCCATTAAAAAAACTAATTTTTGTTATTTAATTTTCTCTATAAATTAACAAAAAAAATTAAAAAAGTTCAACCAGAAGTTTCTAAACTTTTTTTGTAAACTACACCACCACAAGTGGTGATGAGGGCATATTAACTTTGTCATTCCGTGTGTAACACTAAGAAAGAATCATTTCAGAATACAATTAAAATCTGAGACGATATAGCACGCTCACGTAACCACAGAGCTCAATGAAATTTGGCCTGAATATCTGTTAAATTCCTGAGAAGTTTCCTATTTAAAAATTAGCAAAATAAGTTCTGTATATTAAAAGATATAGACCGATAACTGAGGCAATCTCTAAATTCAAGTGAAGAACTTTCATTAAATTGTTATTCAACAAAAATCAAGAAATTAGAATGAAATTCTGCTATAATATTAAGTTATTTGCACTTCATAACAATTTCTAAAATTATCAAAATCGGTTCAGTAGAAAAGAAAGAATTAAAGCTGAAAAATATACCCGATTTTATGACTCATTAAATGTTTCTGTGTTGTATTTAAAAAATATTTTTATATATTACATAAGTTCATGTGTGTATGTGTGAGCGTGTAAGTACGAAACATAAAGTATTTACTTCACAGGCAAGTTCATTCAAATTAAGGTAACACACTTTTCACATGTTTAAAAAATAATTAAAAAAAAATATAAAGTTGGGGACAAAAATTTGTCTCTTATCAGTTTTTTGGAAAAAATCTAGAAAAATTTGATATTTCTTCAACTTTTCAACTTTAGATTAAAAAGGAAACCGGTTAATCGGATTTTTGCGTTTCAGAATATCGACCGCTTTCGAATAAATTCTGTTTTCAAATTATTCGACATGACATTATTTTCAGTCGGTTAACCGGTTTTTAATGGAAATCACTTTGAAACTTTTCACACTATTTAGCTTCATTTTTGTATATTCCGCCATGACTTTCTCATTCAGTATGTTACACGAGCCGTGTTCGAAACCATTAAAATAATTTTTGACCAGGAAAAAATAAACATTTTTGACCAGGAATTTAAATAATTTGCATAACGATGACGAACATTATGCAGCAAGATTTTTTTTTAATTAAATTTCCGAGCTCTATTTTTGGCTTTTAAATTTTTAGCTGCGTTTCTGTCAGTAATTTTTTGAACCTTGTATGTTATGTATGCACTGAGCTACCCGGGCTGCTTTTCTACCGGATGTGTTGGCAGCTCTTTTTTTTGGCTTTAAAAACATCATGTGGATCATTCCTTGTTTCTGAACTGTTTAATAACATTGGAAGACTGTCAAGACTTTCGAATGTTTGGCAAAATTTTTATAGGATCAAAATGGGTTTTGTTGAAAATAATTAATAATTTATTAAGTACACACTTTTTTACCGACCCCCCTTTTAATCAAGTTGATAATTCAATTGTTTGACAATAGAAAAAATAAAAGTTTTTATGAAAAATCTATGTTAAGAACTTTTCGTTCTTACTCCATAAATTTAATGGTTCAAAAGCTACAGAATTATTTAAAAAAAATGTTTTTGATTCATTGTACAAAGTGTTCGACTTTAGAACCTAGAAAGAACTTGTGTTTTTCTAAATTTATAAAAAAAATGCGTCAGGAATGTTCATTGTCCAGAGATGCTACGGATGTTACATGGACAGATGGAGCAAATGACAGCGATTTCGTGATTCTGTGGTTATGTTGATGTAGGGTATAAAAAGTGTTATAAACCACTGTTTACCGAATGACTTTTATTTAGTGTTAGAAGTATTTCACAGTTCACAGAAACTTCCATTAACCTCCAGTGTGCATTCTCGAATATTTTCTAAACAATTTAAATAATTAAATTTTTTTTCACGATAAAACTATTTTTTTTGCAGCCATTATAATTACAAGTTGACAATCAATTTCTATTATATATATTTTATAATATTATTGGGTTTGTTGTACAACAACAACAAAAGCACCTTTTTTTAAATTAAAATAAATTATAAACTAAAAAAAATAAAGTTGAGAGAGAGAGAAAAAAACTTAAATAAAACAAATAAAAATGCTACAGTTCGTCTATGGCGAATCATCAATACCCTTCACCTCAAATGTATAAGAAGTAAATACATTAGGTTTTGTATATATACACTCACACATACACTCGTAAACGTTTACAATATATAACAGTTGAGTAAAAAAAATTAGTAGTTCTATTTTTGACTATAACTTTTTTTCTACTGAACCGATTTTAATAATTTTTGGAATGATAATGTAGTACATATAACTTTATATTATGACATGTGATCTGATTCTAATTTGTCGATTTTTAATTGAAAATTTTATGAAAATTTCTCGCTGAATCTGACAGGTTGCCTCAGATATTGATCTATATCTTTTGATATATGGAACCTATTTTGCTGGTTTTAAATGGGAAACTTCACAGTACAATAACAAATACTTCAGGTAAATTTCATTGAGCTCTGCTAATAATTGTTGGTGTGAACGTGGTAATAATAGTCATACTGACAGATAGACGGACATGGCTAAATCGATTCAGATTTTTATATGATGCAATAATATATCTATACATTATAGGTTCTGAGATGATTCCTTCTTAGCTTTACACATGGAATGACAAAGTTACTATAACCACTTCACCACTTGTGGTGGTGCAGGGTATTAAAATAGTTGTTGTAAAATAATTTGTACATGAATATATAAATTGTAAATTTGTATAATTGTAGGTATATATGTATATATATAATGTATATATATAATAATCATATTGCATTTATAAGGTAAAACAGATGAATGTGTATGAGTTTAGTATTTAGTTGTTGTTTGGATGTTTTTTTTTGTTATTATTTATTTATTTTATACTTCTATAAAACGCGTCACATTAAAATGTTACAGTTAGTAAGCGAGACTGTACTTTAGAATGTGTTTGTATGATTGAATGTTTGTGTGTATGTGTGTGTGTCTTTTTTTGTAGATATAATACAGATGAAGTAGATGTTTGTTGATGTTTTTTTCAGTTCTTTTTTTGCTATAGTTGTTTTTGTTTTTGTTGGTGTTCAAATGAGAGCAAAAATCGATTATAGTTGATGATGATATTTAGTATATGGAAAATATATGTTTGTTTGTTTGTGTGTGTGTGTGTGTATATATGTTGATTTGTTTGTATATATTAAATTAATGTAAGAATATAATTATTGTTTGGTTTTGTTTGATGATGATTTCTTCAGTTTGTTGTTTATTTCTTCTTCTTTCATTCATTTTTTTCTAAATTCATTTTAATTATTATTTTTGCACGTAAGTGTTCATAAATTATATACATGTGTTTGTACAAGAGTGTATATGTATTTGTGGGTAAATTAAAATGAGTTGATGACGTTCAAATAATTAAGAAATAGAAGAAACAAGTAAAGGTGGAGTATAAAACTACCAACACCAAAATGCTAGCATTATTTGCCAACCCTCGTTAAATTTGATTTTATAAAAGAATTTTGCTAATTGATGTCATTATCGAATGTGGGGGTTATATGAGGGCTTTAAGAAATTATGGACTTATCACCGTATAAAAAACTTTTATTGGAGATTTATGCACCTTCAAATCGTTTTCGGTAGTGGGTCTGTATTGAAGTTACGGAAAATTTTGGAACTATCTTCTTGAAATTTGACTCCAATCCAGTAGCTAATTAAAATATTTTACCAAAAATCAGCACCATTTTTAAAAGGATTTAAACAATTTGTTTATATTTAAAAACATTTGGGGTCTAGTGGAGCTATATAAGTCGTCTATTGTCATAATCAACCTGAGGGATGTTAACACCATTAAGGAGAAATTGATGGATGTCAGTTCCTTTTCTTTGACCGAAGGTGACGTGGTTACTTTTCAGTTCGTTTACATTTATTCTTCAATTCTTTACCCATGTTTCCAAGTGTCTCACATAAATGTGGGGCCTTTTAAGTATCGTTAGCAAATATTGAAAGTGTCAAATCATCGTATTATGGCAAGTCGGCCCTAGAACATTTCCAGGAGGAACTTTAGCTCTTACACAAAAAATGCCAATTTGTTAGCAAACCATTAAAATTGGGTGCTAACAAATTGTGGGCGCATGTTAGTTCCAATTTTGCATACATGAGTCCTTTATTGTAAAACTTTTCCTTGAAATATTTGTGAAAATTACCATATTTTAGGAAAGATTTTCTAGTAACATTAAAAGTTACAACAAAGGCATACAAATTGACTCACATACAAATTCTTTCCACCTCTTTTCGTATCCCTTTGTTTGTCATTTACCTTTAGAGTCGGAATTTTTAAATTTTACTTTAGTGTATTGCAGCATATAAACTCTGATTAAACTTTCGGACCGTATTCCCTTTTGCCGTTTCTATATTTTTTTTTTGTTTTCAGTCTTACAAGCGTTAGATTCTTATTTCTCATAAAAACAGCATTTTTCAATTGCAGAACATCATGAAAAAATGTCAAATGTGAAGCAAGTTCATCTATAAATAACTTTTTTTTTTTTTTTTGTTTTTTGTACAGCTGTCAGTTACACTTCATTGCTGAAGATTCTTATTTTAAAGATTTTCTTTTTTATCTTCTTTATTCTAGCAGACGAGGGTGAAAAGAAGACATGAAAAAATTAAATCCTTAATTTTAAAATTCTTTTTTTTTAGCTTTCATATTGTGTGTCCTTTTTGAGTTGTTATAATTTATAAATTTCTCTTTAACTCTCCCGCTTACTTTCTCCATCATATGAAAGTGTTGCCACATGAATAAAAAAAATGATGTATAATAAATATCTTGTTGATATTATCTATTTTGGCTTTTTATAAGTATATGAATAATGCGCCAAAGAACTATTTCTTTTTTGAGGTTAAGAATAAATCAATTTCAGATAACTCTGAAGGTAAGAAAATTCAAATAAGTTCTCTCCTCAACGATTGATAAGGTGTATGAAAAATTAAAAATTTACAACTTTTCACTTTTCCTTCTGTGTCTTTAAGCTTTAAGCGTTATTTTCGATATGGAAAATCGTAATTCAACATCTCTGGGTTTTATTAATATATCTGGATTTTGAATGTATTCCGATATTTTAAAATTAAAATTTAATAAAAGATCAGTCTTTGTCGCAAGCCATTCTACATTATTTTTGGTATTTAATGGTTTAAGGTTATAAAATTTAATATCAAATGAAAGCTTGAAGTATTGTACATAAGTTTGATATAAAAGAAAATACCGTTATATCGATGCAAAGTTTTTTTGAGTTGGCCCACATTGAACATAAAAACTTTGCCTCAAAGTATTAAATATGGTATTTAATGGGTTAAGGGTATAATATGTGTATTAAAGAAAAGCATGCATTGATTTCAAGGAAGCAGCCTTTTTTGTAAACATTCTTTGATGTAAATTTCGTTATTTAAAGAACCCATTGTAACATATAATTGGCTTCTTTCGCCGTAACTACAAATTGCTTGCAATACCAAGAAATTTTTGGGAAATTTTGACTGCTTTTGGGTCCTTTACTCTATTTCAACATTCCCTTGAGTATCAGTAACATAAAATTTTTGAACAGGAAGATGTGACGTTCCGTCATCCATATTTTTTAAAAAACTTATCTACAGTTTTCGTTCTTTGTTTTAGGTCCCTTAATTTTTAGCAGTATTCTTTTCTGAAACTTTTTGAGCCTTGTATGTTTTTAAACCTTTAACTTTTCGTACCGAATATTCCAAACACTTGGCTGCTTCCTTTCAGATGCTTTCCCACCGAGAGGTTTTGTATCAAGTTAAATAACATTGTAAACATTTTGACGTTAAGACCAAGTTGGATTTTATTAAAAAAACTAGAGTTCAAATTGTATTGAATAGCGTATGTTAAGATTTTTTTTACCTAATTCCTTATTAACACAAACCATATGCCATGGACTCTTACAACCAATAAATTTTAGAATTTTTATTATATTTTTATTACAAAGAATATGGATGTCAAAAATGTCTTCTCTTATTTGTGTTTAATTTATTTGACATATAAATTTTCAATATTTGGCAACTCTTTTTTTTTCTCAAATTATCCTCTTTCCAAATGTCATCATCCACACAACATGATTTTGTATTTACATTAGTTTTTTTTGTATAACGTATATTTTTGTTTATTTCAAACACACAATTTGACACTTGTTTTATTGAGAGTTTCTTTTTCATAAATATTTTTTTATTTATTTTGTTTTGTTACACCTAGAAAAATTGACAGCAAAAGCAGCAGCAGCAAACATTTTGTTATTTTTTCTCAGCATCCTTTTTGGCAAATGGATGAAATGAAACGAAAAAAAATCAACAACAACAAAGAGATTAAAAGAGATAATAAAAGAAGGGAGCATGACAAATTTATGCTCTCTGCAAAAATGATTCCTTCTGCTTCTTCTTCTTCTTCTTTTTCTTTTTCTTCTTCTTCTTGTTTTTCATTAATGTTAAACATGACATATGAAAATTTTTTTACTCTTATCCAGCAGCAACAGCAACATGCTAAATTGAAAGAAAAAGAAATTCTACATAAATTGCAAAGAAAATTTAATGCAACAAAGAAAAAAAATGTGAAAATTATTAAATAAATAAAAATAATAATAAGAAATTTTAAAAATAAATAAAATTTAAATTTTTAATAAAATTAAAACCCAAAAAATAGAAAAAAAGAAGAAAAATTGTGTAATAAGAAAATGATTTTCAAGTGAAAAAAAAAGTATAAAATTGTAAATGTCTGGTCTCTAGAAATCGAGAAGAAGTGTGAGTTGAGTGTGTTTTGTTTGTTATTTATTAAAATAACAAAAGAAATGTTTATTTAAAAGTTACAAGGAATAATCCCTTTAATGTGTAAGTTTCCCTAAATTTATTAGGTTTTTAATGCATTAAAAAAAGTTAAAAAATTTAATTTAAATTTTCTATAATTGAAATCTGTGGTTTTGGGTGTTTCTTTTTATTTTTTGTTTCACTTTTCGGATGAAGAAAAAAAAGTATCAAATTTTCATGTTTTTTATACCCTCCACCACTACAAGTGGTGAGGAGGTTAAATTAACTTTGTCATTACGTGTGTAACGCTAAGATGGAACCATCTCAGACTCCATAATGTGCAAATATTCTTTCATCAAAATAATATCTGAGTCGATTTGGCTATATTTTTCTGTTTTTATGTTGTTGACATGCTTACGTCCATATAAATTGACAAAGCCCAATGAGTATTTGTAATAGTCCCGTGAAGTTTCAGTATATCAAAAGATATAGACAGATATCTGTGGCAACCCCTAAGTTCAAGTGAAAAAAATTCATAAAATTGTTAATTATAAATCAGTTTGGCGCTTCAAAAACTATTAAAATCGGTTCAGTTTAAAAAAAAGTTATAGGTAAAACTAGAACTAATTTTTATGACTCATGTGGTATACTTAACAAAACCTATGTATTGTATACATTTGTGAGTGTATGTATGAAACATAACGTATTTACTTCACTAGCATTTGTGGTGAAGGGAACCAAAAATTCGGCTTAATCGAATATAACATTCCTACTTTTTTCATTTTTACAAATTTTGTGTATTTTTTATCTCTAAATATTTCATTGTTGTTGTTGTAGTTGTTGCTGTTATTTCTTGTGTCCCTTATTCCAGTCTATTCTTTTTTTTCACCATGGTTGTGGTTGTTGTTATTGTTAGAAGAAGAGAAAAATATGCGAAAAAAGTAATATAAATTTTATTCAAATTTTCTGTGATTACACTGTTTTTTTCTTTCTTTTTTTTGTAAATTCGTCGCTTAAATCCCATTTGCCACCTTCTTTTTTATATCCTTTTTTCTTCTTCTTCTAGTGTTATTGTAGATTTTTTGTTTGTTTTTTTACGTTTGTGGAGTCTATTTCGAGACATAAAAATCAATAATTGTAATTTTTTTAAAAAACACTTTTTTCATTATTTTGTCATTCTTATTGTGGTTCTTTATGTGCAGCCCTTTTTTTCGGTTGGTGTACGGTTTGTGGGTGGATTTTTTTTGGGTTATATTTTTTTTAGAACAGGTCCTTGTGATTGTAATTTAATTGTGAAAGAATTTTTTACATGTTTCATATAGATTTAACTGTAAAATAGAGTACAGTCCAGAATATAGTTTTTACGATAATATTTACTATAGTCCAGACTATAGTTTATACTATAGTCCAGACTATAGTTTATACTATAGTCCAGACTATAGTTTATACTATAGTCCAGACTATAGTTTATACTATAGTCCAGACTATAGTTTACACTATAGTCCAGACTATAGTTTATACTATAGTCTAGACTATAGTTTATACTATAGTCCAGCTTATAGTTTATACTATAGTCCAGCTTATAGTTTATACTATAGTCCAGACTATAGTTTATACTATAGTCCCGACTATACTATCCAGTTTATACTATTGTCCAAACTATGATTTTTACTATAGTGTCTACCAGTGTCTACTAAAGTGTATAGTATAAAGTAATGTGAAAGTGTTAAGAAAATATTATAAAACTCTTCCATCTCCAGCTTCATCTTTGAGGGGTAACGCTGTACGTTATATGTTTTTTTTACACAAATATATGATCACATTTTATATTCATAAGCGTATAGCTTTTCCCCTTAAATGTGAATGTAATAAAACAACAACAAAATTGTGGAAAAAATTTGTGAAAGAAAAATAAAATTAAAATAAAATAAAATGGAAATAAATTGTGAACAAGTGAAATAATAAAAAATATAATAAATCCGAAAAAAAATGTGAATGTGAAATTTAATTTTTTAAATAAAAAAATAAAATAAATAAAAAATTATTTATATTGAAATAATTACAAATAAATTTGTATGAAAGTAATTACAACAAAAATGTCTAATTAGCTTAAATAAATAGAAAATTTATAATAAATAAACGGGTTATTCGTAAAATTTTATTAAATTATTTCATTTTTATACCCTTCACCATCCATCATAAGTGATGAAGAGGACGTTCCGTGTGTAACGCTAAGAAGGAATCATGTCAGACGCTAATGAGTATGATGAGTATTTGACCTGAGTATTTGTTATAGTCCTTTGAAATGGGTTTAGTATATAAAAAGATATAGACCGATATCTTAGACAACCTCTAAAGACAAGCGTAAAACTATAGTTTTTGTATGATAATAAATTTTTGATTTTTTTTTGGAAAAATATTTTAAAACGAACCTCGTTTTATGAGTGCACATGTGCATAAAGCTTTTTGATTTTATCTAAATATTTAATTAATTTAAAATGTGTTTTTTTTCTTTTCGTAATTATACAAAATACCCTGGGGATCTGGTAACAGTTTTAATAAATATAAAATTACTTTAATTTGTCTGATGTTATATAAAATATCGAATATAGAACATGATGAAATCTTTAAATATTTTTTTGTTTATTAATTCTTTAAAAAAAATTAAAATTATTAATTATTTAAAATCATTAAATCGGTTCTACCGATATAGAACTGTAAGGTTTTATTGTTTTAATTATGTACATTCGAATACATAAATATAATTTTCATATTTCTATATATGTATATGTGTTTTAGCAATTGTTTGTATATACACACATGAACAAAAGTCAACGTCATCGCTTTTGTACAATGTTTAAAGGTTTCCCATGTTCTTATCTATTGGAGATATGAAAATGATTAACATAAGGAAAAAGTATATTTTATATAAATATTATTTCAGTTAAACTAACTGTATAAGTCGGAGACCCTTTATGGTCCATTGTGATCCTTTCAAATCTATAAGCTGTAATTAAAAAGAAATGGAGGAAAATAAGAATAAAGAATGTATAGAATTAGCTCATGGAAAAGTGCATCCACTATCTGAAAATTTTTAGCCACTCAATACTGTTTACGAACTCTACCAGACCAATCAATCTGTAGCCATGGATATAGAACAGTTCCTTAAAGTAACGAGTACCAAACCAGCCAACCTTTGCCTAAAGGCCTATCAAGGCTCTCAACCCCTTGCGGTACATGTTAATGATGACGTCTGTACCTCTAGGGTCAAGCTGTAGTCATAAGGTCAGACCTTTCACCCCAAGCATGCTCGACTCAAGTCTGAAGTCTTTTATCAATGTCACTAAAGAAAAGATCTAGATGTGCTGGCCTAGTCAGCTCATCATTACCCACCAGGGTATTCCGCCATGTCTCACACGAGCAAAGTATTTATTGTATGTATTCTTAGACATCATTATTCTGAATCGATTTTACTATCTGTTCATGCAGATCAATAAAAATAATTAAACAAGATTCTGTAAGTTTTTTTGTTCAACAATATAAATTTTTTTATGTGTGTGAAGATAAATTTTAAAATTTGATCCTAGACACAAACCTTTTCACTTAACAGAGCTCTGTTAACCAATTAACAGAGCTCTGTTAACGGTTTAACAGAGCTCTGCACAATCAGAATACTGACAAAAAACAAGGATTTCGGGAAAACGGGACAACATGGGCGGATGAATCCAAGTGGAAATGGTGGCCAATACCTCCAGTTATCACACCCTATAGCCAGAATATTTAACAGAGCGAGTTTTCATAGCAAATTTTGAAAAAAATGTTAAACTTAAAATCTCAAAGGATAATCGAGGATTCCACGAAAACGGGACAACATGGGCGGATGAATCCAAGTGGAAATGGTGGCCAATACCTCCAGTTATCACACCCCATAGCCAGAATATTTAACAGAGCGAGTTTTCATATCAAATTTTGAAAAAAATGTTAAACTTAAAATCTCAAAGGATAATCAAGGATTCCACGAAAACGGGACAACATGGGCGGATGAATCCAAGTGGAAATGGCGGCCAATACCTTCAGTTATCACACCTCATAGCCAGAATATTTAACAGAGCGAGTTTTCATACCAAATTTTGAAAAAATTTAAACTTAAAATCTCAAAGGATAATCAAGGATTCCACGAAAACGGGACAACATGGGCGGATGAATCCAAGTGGAAATGGTGACCAATACCTCCAGTTATCACACCCTATAGCCAGAATATTTAACAGAGCGAGTTTTCATAGCAAATTTTGAAAAAAATGTTAAACTTAAAATCTCAAAGGATAATCAAGGATTCCACGAAAACGGGACAACATGGGCGGATGAATCCAAGTGGAAATGGTGGCCAATACCTTCAGTTATCACACCCCATAGCCAGAATATTTAACAGAGCGAGTTTTCATACCAAATTTTGAAAAAATGTTAAACTTACAATCTTAAAGGATAATCAAGGATTCCACGAAAACGGGACAACATGGGCGGATGAATCCAAGTGGAAATGGTGGCCAATACCTCCAGTTATCACACCCCATAGCCAGAATATTTAACAGAGCGAGTTTTCATATCAAATTTTGAAAAAAATGTTAAACCTCAAATCTCAAAGGATAATCAAGGATATTACGAAAACGGGACAACATGGGCGGATGAATCCAAGTGGAAATGGTGGCCAATACCTCCAGTTATCACACTCTATAGCCAGAATATTTAACAGAGCGAGTTTTCATATCAAATTTTGAAAAAAATGTTAAACTTAAAATCTCAAAGGATAATCAAGGATTCCACGAAAACGGGACAACATGGGCGGATGAATCCAAGTGGAAATGGCGGCCAATACCTTCAGTTATCACACTCTATAGCCAGAATATTTAACAGAGCGAGTTTTCATACCAAATTTTGAAAAAATTTAAATTTAAAATCTCAAAGGATAATCAAGGATTCCACTAAAACGGGACAACATGGGCGGATGAATCCAAGTGGAAATGGTGACCAATACCTCCAGTTATCACACCCTATAGCCAGAATATTTAACAGAGCGAGTTTTCATAGCAAATTTTGAAAAAAATGTTAAACTTAAAATCTCAAAGGATAATCAAGGATTCCACGAAAACGGGACAACATGGGCGGATGAATCCAAGTGGAAATGGTGGCCAATACCTCCAGTTATCACACCCTATAGCCAGAATATTTAACAGAGCGAGTTTTCATAGCAAATTTTGAAAAAAATGTTAAACTTAAAATCTCAAAGGATAATCAAGGATTCCACGAAAACGGGACAACATGGGCGGATGAATCCAAGTGGAAATGGTGGCCAATACCTCCAGTTATCACACCCCATAGCCAGAATATTTAACAGAGCGAGTTTTCATACCAAATTTTGAAAAAATTTTAAACTTAAAATCTCAAATATGGAAGAGTAATCCGGGATTCCATTAAGACATTACAATATGAAAGGATATACTTAACGGAATGAGCCTGGTGAATACCGCCTTCTCCTACACCTGACCTGAGATAAAACATCGGATGTTGCCATTTTCGAATGTAGTCCATCGTTCTAAGCAACTTGTGCTCTTCCAAACTCAGAGCAAAATTTTAATTTTGAAATGATCTTTATTTTTACTCTTATTTAGAGAAGATTAAAAAATATAAAACTCTTTTTTCGATTAAAATTTTAATTTTTATTTATAGATTATATTACTCTTCCTTCAGCTAAGAGTAAAAAAGATGATTATTTCTTTACTCCTCAAAATTGCGAAAATGTTGAGAAGAAATCAAAAGAAGAAAAAAAATGTGCTTGTACATATAAACAAGCACACAAAAAATCTTGCAGCAATTTATCTTATTGTTGTTGTTTTATTCTAAAAATGTAATAACAACAAGTAAGAAGGCTATATTCGGCTATGCCGAATCTTCAATACCCTCCACCACAAATTCGTGTAAAGTTAATACGTTAGGTTCCATAGATACACATACACCCACAAATGTATATAGTATATAACACAGAAATACTAAATTAGTCATAAAATTAGTTACAATTTTGGCTGAAAAATTTTTCTACTGAACTGCCTTTTTTCTTTTTGGATATGAGCAGACAGAGAGATCGACGAAAATCGACTGAGATTTTGATTTGAAGTCATGAATATATATATTGTGGGGTCTTAAATAATTCATTCTTAGCGTTACACACAGAATGACAAAGTTAATATTCTCTCTCTACCACTTGTACTGTGGAGCGTATAAAAACAAAAAATATGCTTGTTATAAGTTCATAACTGTTTTCCGGGAAGGAGTCCTATATGGGAGCTACAGCAAAATTTAGACCAAGATTGTTCATATTTATAATATACTTTGATTATAGTTAGAAAAATTATTGTGCTAAATTTTAATTTAAATGTTTTATCTTTATTTAAATGTGGACCGATATAGGGCAAATTAATATAATATCTTCAGAACAGTTAGCAAAATAATAGTGCGAATTTCAATAGAATTGGTCTTCATATACACGTTTTATAAGATGAAAACTGTTTTCGGTGAGGGGCCTGATATGGGAGCTACATCAAAATATAAACCGAGATTGTTCTAACTAAAAATATACAATAAAAATAGTTAAAAAATACATTGTACCGAGTTCCAATGAAATTAGTGTTTATTTGATTGTTTTATAGGCTCAAACCGGTTTTCCGGTTTAAAATAGTTAAAAAATTGATTTTGCCAAATTTCAAAAGAACTGGTTCAAATTTAAAAGTTTTATAAGCTATAAATCATATTATGGGAAGGGTCCTTATATGGGAGTTGGGTCAATTAATGATCCCAGAACAATATGACTTCTTTGGATTTATTATTGTATCAAAATAAGTATATGTAACAAATTTCAGTAAATTATCTTAAAACTGCGGCCCATATGACACAAAGAGTTTGTGGTGTATCAATTATAGCTTATAACTTTTTTCCTTTTAATCAGATTTTGTTGAAGCACGTGAAATTGTATGCTAAAATTAATTTTTTTTAAGTCCAATTACATTTTTAGAAAAAATTATAAGAGTTCATTTTCGAAATTTTGAGGTTGTTTCAGATATCGGTCTATAATTTCCTTGCTTATGAATCGATATAGCTGGTTTTAAATAGTAAACTGCTTAGGACAAAAACAAACAATTTGGCCAAGTTTTATTGAATTCGGACAACTATTCTAGGCGGTAGAATGTTTCCATCAGACAGACAGACGGACTTACCACCACAAGTGGTAATGAGAGTATATTAACTATGGCATTCCGTGTGTAAAGCCTAGGAGGAATCATCTCAGACAAAATTCTTACGCCTACAATAATTCTCCGAATTCAGCGAAATTTGGCCACGCTGTCTGTTATTGTCTTAAACAGTTTTATATATAAAACCAGCTATATTAGTTCATACACAAAAAAGTTAAAGACCAATGTCTGTGATAACCTCTTCGAAAAAGAACTATTGCTTTTTTCTTTTTATACCCTCCACCACCACAAGTGGTGAGGGTATATTAAGTTTGTCATTCTGTATGTAACGCCAAGAAGGAATCATCTCAGACCCAACAATGTATATATATTATTGCATCAAATCAAAAACTGAGTCGATTTAGCTATGTCCGTCTGTCTGTCTGTTGGAAACATTCTCACGCCTAGAATAATTGACCAAATTCGATAAAACTTGGCCACATTGTTTGTTATTGTCCTAAGCAGTTTGCTATTTAAAACCAGCTATATCGGTTTATAAGCAAGGAAGTTATAGATCGATATCTGAAACAACCTCAAAATTTCGAAAATCAACTCTTATAATTTTTTCTAAAAATGTAATTGGACTTAAACGAAAAATTAATTTTAGCATACAACTGCACGTGCTTCATCATCGTGCAAAAAATTATCAAAATCTGATTAACCGGAAAAAAGTTATAATATGCTATAATATGCAAAATTTTGATACACCCCAAACTCTTTGTGCCATATGGGCCGCAATTCTTAAGATAATTTACTGAAATTTGTCACAACTAATTTTTTAACCTCAATATATGTTATAAATTTTATTAATATTGGTCCATATTTTGATATAGCTCCCATATAATGCCCCTTCCCGGAATATGATTTATAGCGTATAACACTTTAAGATTTGAACCAATTCTATTGAAATTTGACACAGTTAATTTTCTAGCTATTTTTAATATATATTATAAATTTTATTAACATGGGTCCATATTTTGATATAGCTCCCATATAAGGCCCCTTCCCAGAATGTGATTTATAGCTCATAAAACTCTTAAATTGGAACCAATTCTATTGAAATTTGACACAGTTAATTTTCTACTTATTTTAAATATATGTTATAAATTTTATTAACATATAAATATGTGTTATAAATTTTGTTAACATGGGTCCATATTTTGATATAGCTCCATTATAACGCCCCTTCCCGAGTAAATAAAGACCAATTCTATTGAATGTCGACACATTTATTTTGCTAACTGTTCTGAAGATATTATATTAATTTGCCCTATATCGGTCCAAATTTTCCTATAACGGGATTTCCCGGAAAACGGATTAGAGTTTATAAAACATTTAAATAAAGATCAATTCCATTAAAATTTAGCACAATGATTTTTCTAACTATAATCAAAGTATATTATAAATATAAACAATCTTGGTCCGAATTTTGCTGTAGCTCCCATATAAGGCCCTTTCCCGGAAAATTGTTTTGAGCTTATAACAAGCATATTTTTTGTTTTTATACGCTCCACAGTACAAGTGGTAGAGAGAGAATATTAACTTTGTCATTCTGTGTGTAACGCTAAGAATGAATTATTTCAGACCCCATAATGTATATATTCTTGCATCAATTCAAAATCTCAGTCGATTTTCGTCAATCTCTTTGTCTGCTCACATCCACAAAAATTAACAGAGCTCAATGAAATTTGGTAGAAAAAAGGCAGTTCAGTAGAAAAAATTTATAGCCTAAATTGTAACTAATTATATGACTGATTAAGTATTTCTGTGTTATATACATTTGTGAGTGTATGTGTATCAATGGAACCTAACTTTACTTTACACGAATTTGTGGTGGAGGGTATTTAAGATTCGGCATAGCCGAATATAGCATTCTTACTTGTTTTTTTAAAGTAACTGCAAAAATTCAATTATTATTGAATCCGAAAGAAGTTGAAGGCTAAAGAGAAAGCCTCTTCCTGGAATATGATTTATAGCTTATAAAACTCCTAAATATGAACGAATTTTTTTAAGATTTTGCACAATAAATTTTTTAGCTGCCCAAAATATATGTTATAAATTTTATTAAAATCGGTTCATATTTTGACATAGCGCTCATATAAAGCTCCTTTCCAGAAAAAAGTTTTGAACCTATAGAACCAATTAATAAAGAGCAATTTAATTAAATTCGGCATAGTTATTTTCTAATCGTCTTGAATATATGTTATCAATTTAACCAATATCGGTTCATATTTAGCGGGCAAATACTACCAATTCTATTCAAATTCAGTATAATTATGTTGCCAACAGTCTAAATAAAATTTTAATAATTTGACCGACATTGATATATATCTTGTTATAACTCACACATATCGCCTATTCCCGGAAAACGGGTTTGAACTTATAAAACTCCTATATAAATATGAGCCATTTTAATATATAATCGTCACCAAAATTTTCTAACTGTATTGAAAATATAATACTTTCTTTGCGAAAATCGGTCTATATTTTACTAAACTTATAAAACTTTTAAACAATTGGTACAATTATTGCTCGAACTATCATTAATATATATTATTAATTTAAAGGTTTGGATCAAATTTAAATTAAAAGGTTTTAAATTTGATCTAATTTTTTAAACCGTTCTTAATATATGAATCTAGTCTGATACTCATCGGGCCATATTCGGTAATGACACCTTTATAATACCACTTCCCGAAATAGTGTTCTGGAGTAAAAGGTTCTTAAATATGTAAATTTAGAAAAATTCTTCTTTTTTATTTATAAAGTTTTATATTTAAGAATATGTTACCATATTTCAATGTAGTTCTTATTTACCGTAATCGGTGTTTAAGCTAATGAATGAATAATAAGTCCTTGGTGCAATAATACCTGGTGCGCTTTGCTGCACTTTAAATCCTCTTAGTCCAAGATTCCGAAAGAAATTTTATAAATCACGACATGCATTAAAATTAAAATTTCTTTCAACGCAGATTCTGTCAAAGTGGATGTCTTTTAGCGTATCTGTTCTTAGATAAATAAAGGGTACATCTCCCCTTGACCTAAATCGAAATGAAATTGGTATGCAATCTTAATACTCTCATTTTAATACCTCTTTAGATATTCGATAATAAATATTCATTTATACAGAGGGTTCCTAACCCCCCCCCTACGGAAGACAAAGACAGGTTCATTTATATATACGTATGTGGATAAAGAGTAATCAAAATAAAATTCCATATTGGGTGGTACTTTAAAAAATCATATTTTTGTTAATGATAACGTTTGTAAATACTGATTTTTTGTTGATGATAGGTTCCACCGAAAAACATGTTAAAGCCTACGTCGCTCACATTATTTTTCATTACTCTCCAAAATTATTTTAAATTGATCATTTATATTTGAATGTATAAAACATAAAAATTACATATAAACTTATTTTTAAAAATAGGTTCACAATTATTATAGTGTATTACATAGTCGTTTTTAGTCATTCCAATATATTTGTTTACTTGTTAAAGTAACGTATTTTACAGTTATAAAATGTTGTTATCTATTAATAACATTAGTCTGTAAATTATATGGCGTCTTCAATAACATGTATTTTATTTAACATAAGAAACAAATTTTATCTTAAACCTTACAGCGCTAACATTTTTATAATATAAAGGCAATGGTAAACGAAATTTAAACAAAAATCTAATTACAAAAATTTTGTGAGAGAAATCTTCCACAAAGAGAAGGACAACTTTAATAATTTATTTCATATGTTTTTCTTACATTTAAATATTGTTATAATAATTCTGAAACTTTGGAATTTCTTAACATAATTAAATTAAATTTCATATGGAAACCATTTAAATGTATTCTAATTTATTTTGAGAAGCAGTTGTTCCGAACACAAGATCAAAGTTGGTCATATCATCTTACCAAAATTTTCGATGTTTGTGTTGCACTTGTATTAAAATTTGCTTTATATGGCCCCTGATCCTATAAGTCCTATATTTTTTCAATAATGGTGTTTCAAGTAGCATAATAGCTGCAAAATTTTAAGACTTTCGCTGTAATAGCTCTTTACATATTCGATACTCAATATTTGCTTCTTATGGGGGGGTATCCCTCCCCCTGGTCGCATCGACATGTTTTATAGCCTATGTTACTTTCATGTATATTAGGATAATTAAGTGAAAATTTTATGTATACAAACATACTTGCATGCAAATATATACACTTCCTATTTTATATATATAGACCACTAAAAATCATAAAAACATATTTATGAATGGATCCATCATTTTTCATGCTTAGGCAGTGGTGTAGGGAATTGTGTACCCGGTCTTATCCGACAATTAATTAGTTGGATTATTTAAAAATACATATTTTCACCTTAAAATTATTTTTTAATATATTTTTAAATAATAAGAAAGAATTCCTAACACAAATGTCAAAACTAATATTTAACAATTCATATCTACATATGTTTTCTATAAGTAAAAATATCCGTGATTAACCAAATCTTTAATAACATTATTGAAATAAGACAGTTAAAATGCCACACAGCTCATATTATACTAAAATTTAGGATTTTTCATACTGTTCCATTTTCCTACAATCATTGAATATAATTTAGTATGTTCATTTCAATAGAAAAAATCAATCAAACACATTCTGTTAAATACCCTGGTTATTGATTATAATCAATGAATCCATTTTCCACCATTTCCACTTGTCCCGTTTTCGTGGAATCCTTGATTATCCTTTGAGATTTGAGGTTTAACATTTTTTCAAAATTTGGTATGAAAACTCGCTCTGTTAAATATTCTGGCTATGGGGTGTGATAACTGGAGGTATTGGCCACCATTTCCACTTGGATTCATCCGCCCATGTTGTCCCGTTTTCGTGGAATCCTTGATTATCCTTTGAGATTTTAAGTTTAACATTTTTTTCAAAATTTGCTATGAAAACTCGCTCTGTTAAATATTCTGGCTATAGGGTGTGATAACTGGAGGTATTGGTCACCATTTCCACTTGGATTCATCCGCCCATGTTGTCCCGTTTTCGTGGAATCCTTGATTATCCTTTGAGATTTTAAGTTTAAATTTTTTCAAAATTTGGTATGAAAACTCGCTCTGTTAAATATTCTGGCTATGGGGTGTGATAACTGGAGGTATTGGCCACCATTTCCACTTGGATTCATCCGCCCATGTTGTCCCATTTTCGTGGAATCCTTGATTATCCTTTGAGATTTTAAGTTTAACATTTTTTCAAAATTTGATATGAAAACTCGCTCTGTTAAATATTCTGGCTATAGGGTGTGATAACTGGAGGTATTGGTCACCATTTCCACTTGGATTCATCCGCCCATGTTGTCCCGTTTTCGTGGAATCCTTGATTATCCTTTGAGATTTTAAGTTTAACATTTTTTTCAAAATTTGCTATGAAAACTCGCTCTGTTAAATATTCTGGCTATAGGGTGTGATAACTGGAGGTATTGGTCACCATTTCCACTTGGATTCATCCGCCCATGTTGTCCCGTTTTCGTGGAATCCTTGATTATCCCTTTGAGATTTTAAATTTAAAATTTTTTCAAAATTTGGTATGAAAACTCGCTCTGTTAAATATTCTGGCTATGGGGTGTGATAACTGAAGGTATTGGCCGCCATTTCCACTTGGATTCATCCGCCCATGTTGTCCCGTTTTCGTGGAATCCTTGATTATCCTTTGAGATTTTAAGTTTAACATTTTTTTCAAAATTTGATATGAAAACTCGCTCTGTTAAATATTCTGGCTATGGGGTGTGATAACTGGAGGTATTGGCCACCATTTCCACTTGGATTCATCCGCCCATGTTGTCCCGTTTTCGTGGAATCCTTGATTATCCTTTGAGATTTTAAGTTTAACATTTTTTTCAAAATTTGCTATGAAAACTCGCTCTGTTAAATATTCTGGCTATAGGGTGTGATAACTGGAGGTATTGGTCACCATTTCCACTTGGATTCATCCGCCCATGTTGTCCCGTTTTCGTGGAATCCTTGATTATCCTTTGAGATTTTAAGTTTAACATTTTTTCAAAATTTGATATGAAAACTCGCTCTGTTAAATATTCTGGCTATGGGGTGTGATAACTGGAGGTATTGGCCACCATTTCCACTTGGATTCATCCGCCCATGTTGTCCCGTTTTCGTGGAATCCTTGATTATCCTTTGAGATTTGAGGTTTAACATTTTTTTTCAAAATTTGATATGAAAACTCGCTCTGTTAAATATTCTGGCTATAGGGTGTGATAACTGGAGGTATTGGTCACCATTTCCACTTGGATTCATCCGCCCATGTTGTCCCGTTTTCGTGGAATCTTGATTATCCTTTGAGATTTTAATTTAAATTTTTTCAAAATTTGGTATGAAAACTCGCTCTGTTAAATATTCTGGCTATAGAGTGTGATAACTGAAGGTATTGGCCGCCATTTCCACTTGGATTCATCCGCCCATGTTGTCCCGTTTTCCGTGGAATCCTTGATTATCCTTTGAGATTTTAAGTTTAACATTTTTTTCAAAATTTGCTATGAAAACTCGCTCTGTTAAATATTCTGGCTATAGAGTGTGATAACTGGAGGTATTTGGCCACCATTTCCACTTGGATTCATCCGCCCATGTTGTCCCGTTTTCGTGGAATCCTTGATTATCCTTTGAGATTTGAGGTTTAACATTTTTTTCAAAATTTGATATGAAAACTCGCTCTGTTAAATATTCTGGCTATGGGGTGTGATAACTGGAGGTATTGGCCACCATTTCCACTTGGATTCATCCGCCCATGTTGTCCCGTTTTCGTGGAATCCTTGATTATCCTTTAAGATTGTAAGTTTAACATTTTTTCAAAATTTGCTATGAAAACTCGCTCTGTTAAATATTCTGGCTATGGGGTGTGATAACTGGAGGTATTGGCCACCATTTCCACTTGGATTCATCCGCCCATGTTGTCCCGTTTTCGTGGAATCCTTGATTATCCTTTGAGATTTGAGGTTTAAACATTTTTTCAAAATTTGGTATGAAAACTCGCTCTGTTAAATATTCTGGCTATAGGGTGTGATAACTGGAGGTATTGGCCACCATTTCCACTTGGATTCATCCGCCCATGTTGTCCCGTTTTCGTGGAATCCTTGATTATCCTTTGAGATTTTAAGTTTAAATTTTTTTCAAAATTTGCTATGAAAACTCGCTCTGTTAAATATTCTGGCTATGGGGTGTGATAACTGGAGGTATTAGCCACCATTTCCACTTGGATTCGTCCGCCCATGTTGTCCCGTTTCGTGGAATCCTTGATTATCCTTTGAGATTTTAAGTTTAACATTTTTTTCAAAATTTGCTATGAAAACTCGCTCTGTTAAATATTCTGGCTATGGGGTGTGATAACTGGAGGTATTGGCCACCATTTCCACTTGGATTCATCCGCCCATGTTGTCCCGTTTTCGTGGAATCCTTGATTATCCTTTGAGATTTTAAGTTTTAACATTTTTTCAAAATTTGCTATGAAAACTCGCTCTGTTAAATATTCTGGCTATAGGGTGTGATAACTGGAGGTATTGGTCACCATTTCCACTTGGATTCATCCGCCCATGTTGTCCCGTTTTCGTGGAATCCTTGATTATCCTTTGAGATTTTTAAATTTAAATTTTTTTCAAAATTTGGTATGAAAACTCGCTCTGGTTAAATATTCTGGCTATAGAGTGTGATAACTGAAGGTATTGGCCGCCATTTCCACTTGGATTCATCCGCCCATGTTGTCCCGTTTTCGTGGAATCCTTGATTATCCTTTGAGATTTTAAGTTTAACATTTTTTTCAAAATTTGCTATGAAAACTCGCTCTGTTAAATATTCTGGCTATAGAGTGTGATAACTGGAGGTATTGGCCACCATTTCCACTTGGATTCATCCGCCCATGTTGTCCCGTTTTCGTGGAATCCTTGATTATCCTTTGAGATTTGAGGTTTAACATTTTTTCAAAATTTGATATGAAAACTCGCTCTGTTAAATATTCTGGCTATGGGGGTGTATAACTGGAGGTATGGCCACCATTTCCACTTGATTCATCGCCATGTTGTCCCGTTTTCGTGGGAATCCTTGATTATCCTTTAAAGATTGTAAGTTTAACATTTTTCAAAATTTGCTATGAAAACTCGCATCTGTTAAATATTCTGCGCTATTGGGGTGTGATAGATGGAGGTATTGGCCACCCAATTTCCACTTGGATCATCCGCCCATGTTGTCTCCGTTTTCGTGGAATCCTTGATTTTCCTTTTTGAGATTTGAGGTTAAAATTTTTCAAAATTGGTATGAAAACTCGCTCTGTTAAATATTCTGGCTATGGGTGTGATAACTGGAGGTATTGGCCACCTTATTTCCACTTGGATTCATCCGCCCATGTTGTTCCGCTTTTCGGTGAACCTTGATTATCCTTTGAGATTTCTTAGTTTTAAATATTTTTCAAAATTCTGCTATGAAACTCGCTCTGGTTAAATTATTCTGGC
>PYHX02000158.1:35932671-35958080 GCA_004302925.2 Cochliomyia hominivorax
CTTTACCCGAGTTTTTCTTAGGGAATAACGTTTGATACAGTTGTCGCTGAGTTGACAATTTTTGGCCGTGTATAACTCAGGATTTTCCGGAACGGAGATCATTTGTCATGGAAACAATATGCCATTGATCCGAACGATGCCGTCCACCTGTCCGTCCGGTTGGCTGGTAAACTTCATACAGATTCACTTATGAAATTTCCTTTAAGATGCATAAATCTCAAAAAAGTTATAGTTTCATTTAAGATCTATAAAACAAGTAAAAATATTGTCGGTAAAGCCCGACTGTAATACCTCTATCACATCGTAAGTTTTGAATAGCTGGTACGAACAATTTATGAACGACCATCGTATAATTAGCTTTTTTACTTTAGTTTGCTTTATCATTTATGTAACATTTGTGCATTTTAAACCCAATTTTTTTGAAAGTGCTAGACAAATTTATGGAAGTACGAGGTGGTTCCACATTTTTCTCATTTATATTAATTTAACCGAATATATATGTTATGTGAGATTCATGTCTTTCAAAGTTATATTTGGAAACGGGGTTGTATGGGACCTATGAGAAATAATGGACCGATCGTCGGATAATGTAGCAAATCATTTTAGAACATCATAAGAATTACTTTTGCAAAATTTGGTAAAAATTTTATATTTATTAATTTTACAGGTCAAAAACTTTATTCCAGAAGGAATAAGTAAGAACCCATTCTTCGGAAATAAGACAACAATTTGTTTCATTGTTACAAATTTCGATTAGTGTTAAAAAATCATAATGTCTTAAGTTGAAAAAAAGCACCGCCGTGACAATGTTCCCCCATTAGGAACATTGCCGTGACCAGGATTCGAACCTGGGTTACTACGGCCACAACGTAGGGTCCTAACCACTAGACGATCACGGCTACGCGAAGCTTGGCAAAGTTGGTTTAAATCGGCGATATAAATTAAAATTCATTATAAAGTTGTTTAAAATTGAAAGGATAAAGAAAATCAACTAGGATATAAAGAAATCCTAGGGGAATATGCAATTAATACCTATTTTAAAATTTGACTGCCCAATATCATATTCTTTGGTTATTAAATCAGTTTATTCAATGAAATCACATTTGAATCCTTTAAAATACTGATTTCACCCGTGACAATGTTTCCTTGTAGAAACATTGCCGTGACCAGGATTCGAACCTGGGTTACTACGGCCACAACGTAGGGTCCTAACCACTAGACGATCACGGCTATGTGAAATCTTAGTTTACCGTTATTTTTACTAATGCTTAATTATTAGTAATTAAAAGTAATTAAATTATTGTTAATGGTGATTTTAGAAAAATCCTTTCACTTTTTCGCTGAAATCTATTCATTTACAGATTTAAGAAAATATGCATAACCATGGCCTAAATCAGCTATTGAGTGGTCCGTGGGCAAGATTTCATATAGCCGTGATCGTCTAGTGGTTAGGACCCTACGTTGTGGCCGTAGTAACCCAGGTTCGAATCCTGGTCACGGCAATGTTCCTAGTGGGAAACATTGTCACGGAATGAGATCAATATTTTTAAAAGACGACAATTTCGATAATCCCAATAACTAAGTTTAATCGAAGACTGATGACTACTGACCGACCCACTAATTTCGACATCCCCGTTAAGTTGAGATTATTGTTAAAACCCCCTACAAAGTGAAATGCAAGAATTTCATTGTTGAATACTATTTTATATTATGACCAGATGTACCCACCCAGCCAATCATATATACATTGATCGTTGCATCAGTGAAGACGCAAAAAATTACATCAATGCAATCAATACTCGCTCTGTTCGAAGCGATGAGAGAGCAGTATTGGTTTATAGTAAGTAAGCAGATTTTGTAGTTAAACCTTTTGAATCAGGAGATCTGTGTTTAGATGTTGGCCACCTTTAATTAAGACTCTTTTTTAAGTCACATATTCAATTTTGTTTTTATTTAGGTTTTTATTTTATAAATAAGAACCCCGAAGTCAGGATTTCACATAGCCGTGATCGTCTAGTGGTTAGGACCCTACGTTGTGGCCGTAGTAACCCAGGTTCGAATCCTGGTCACGGCAGTGCTCCGTAAAGGAAGCATTGTCACGGAGTGAAATCTGTATTTTTGTGTTTTAGAATAAGAAGTGAGACCACAAAAGTCTTTTAACATATATTAAATTCTTCGATTTGGAGGTGACCTCTTGACCTTTTGCGATATGCATTTGGATATCTTTTCAAATAGTTTTCAGTCTTCTTGGTATTCTTATATGTGTATTGAAAACTAATTGGATTTAAACAGATTTTAAAGATAATTTTCTGAAATAAATTTCTTATTTTTATACAAGATAAGATCCATACAAATAAAATTGTACTGAGTTATATAATGGTTCAAGCTCGCATATAGAACCCCTACCAGGAAATTTGAAATTTAACAAAATTATATTTCTAATTACCTAAGTATACATATCGGTATAAATATCGGTAAATATTGTCTGGAAAACAGATTCGAGCTTAAATTTTACCAATTTTGTTAAAATTTGGCACAGCTACTTCTCTTAATGTTTTGAATATACGTAATGTTGTTCCATATTTTGTTATAGTTTTCATTTATGGCCCTTCCCGGAAAACGCCTTATAGTTTTTAAAACTCTTTGATTTGATCTTTAAGACTTAATGAATATCGGTCCACATATGGTAACAGCTACTATATAAAGCTCCTCCGCGTAATAGAGTATTAAGCATAAAATATATACAAATTCTATTGAAATTCGGCACAATGATTTTTCTAATTCTCCTGAATATATGTTCCTACTATGAAGAATATTGGTGTATATTGTGCCATAGCTCCATTATTAGAGACCCCTTAAAAAACGGATTTAGGTTATAAAACTGTTAAGTGTAGAAAATTTCTATTGAAGTTTGAGAAGATTATTTTTAATAATCTTTAACACACGCAACTGATTCGACGTATATCAATCTATATTTGGTTATAGCTTCCATATAAGACCCCTTTCCAGAGTAGGGAAGATTCTATTGAAGTTGGGCACAATCACTTTTCAAAATGTCTTGAATGTAATCTGATGAATATTGATGTATATTTTGCTGTAGCTTCCATAAAACTTTGGCGCAGAACTAAGTTTTATAGAGAATTAGCAGACCGGGCAAACTTCGTCTTGCCGAAACTTAGGCTCTGCAGATCCTAAGAGTCCTATATCTTTTTAGTAATGGTGTCACGCAGTAGCATAATTGCTAAAAAATTTTAAAACATTCATTGTTATAATTTGTTAAATATTCGAAAATGAATATTCGTTTTGTAAAGGGGGTACATCTTCTCCTGTTACTATCGGCCCTACGTTTTGTCCATTAAAACAGGTTTTTGTGGAAGTAGTTGGAAATAAATTTGGGAATTCTGTGATAGTTCTTTAGATATTTGATAAAACATTTTTGCTTTGTATGGTGGGTAACCCTCCCCCTGATCCAATCGGAATTTTTTGCGTCTATACCTTACATACGTTAAATATATATATATATATATATATATATATATATATATATATATATATATATATATATATATATATATATATATATATATATATATATATATATATATATATATATATATATATATATATATATATATATACATACATACATACATACATACATACATACACACATAAATACATACATACATACATTTATACACACATACAACCAGACATATATACACACACATTTACAGAATTTGAAACCACATTTCACGGAAATACGTAAATCGTGATTTAAGCTGATGAAACTCATTCAAAATTTCAATAAGTGGCAATTTTCTTTAACAACAGCGGAAAGAGTTAAACGTCACGCCTTTAAATCTTATAAGATAATTTTTTATAAGATCATTTTGATCAAACTAACAAATCAACATGGTTGTGAATAATAATAATAATAATAATAATAATAATAATAATAATAATAATAATAATAATAATAATAATATTCTCACTACTTTTTATTCATGTCAGACCAAATTATGTACTCAGATTTTTTCAGTCTCACTCCCTTCTTAATTCAATAAATTTATATCTTCCGGACATTTCTGATACAATTTTGAACTATTCATTTCCATTTATGTCGAATTCAATACATTTGAAAATTATATTCTATTGATTATAATTTATTATATTTATTGTCTCCTTTAAATGACCCCTATTTTGTCTTCCAAATTTATCATTATTTGCGGTTTTTGTGGTTACAAATATCTCATTTCACTATCACCAACACAATCTCTTATTATCAGTCACCTGTTTTTAATATAAATCTCTACTCTCAGGTATAATTATTATAGTAATAATATTTTGTAATAACCATTAACTACATTATGTTTGTAGTCCTCTATGTTTATCAACCTCTTAATATATAAACCCTTTGATGATAATTATTATTTAATACGAGTAGTAGTTCCACTTCTACTACGACAACTAATAGTAGAGCCTCATAATTATCTATAATTGTGTAATTTTTGTTGGTTTTTGGAGTAAAATTATACAATAAGTATTGTTTTGAAAAATTCATAAAATTTATATGGTAACCACTGCACAATGGGTCGTGGGGTGTAAGAATATTTAAAATGTTAATTTGTAAATTAATATAAATGACAAGTAAGAATGCTATAGTCGATCAATTTTGTCTTTGAAATACCCAACACCACAAAGTTGGTTATAAATGGTAGTTACGAAAAATTAAAGAACGAGCCTCGTATATTTTGATTTTTATTTATTTTTAACTATGCAGAGCATTATTGTGATACATATATTTGTATAAAATTTATGCGTTTTAAAATTAATTTTTTGGATGATTTTATGGCAGCTAGAAGAATCTATGGACTTACCCTCGTATAATTTTGCTCTTGGATTTTTGTTTATATTTGTCTTAATTTGACCAGTTGTATATTTATGATTCAATCATAAATGGGCTAAAATCTTAAATCTCAAGGGGGCTTGTATGGGACTTATCTAAAGCAATAGACCTACCCTCGCATAATTTGTCATTAGATTTATTTTCACAAAATTTCAATAAAATCGATTTTTATTTAGGAATTTACAAAACTATTCCGGGAGGACATTTGTATGGAAGGTACCTAAAATATTGGACCAAACATGGCTTATTTCAATAGGCTTTGTCCTTTGGCTAATAATAACGTGTACTAAATTCCAACGAGATATATCAAAAATTGTGATGCCTTAATATGCGCAAAAAGTAATTCTGAGTCGAACAGTATACTTAATGTAATAACTCAACTGCCTTTGTAGGGTGTATATATGTCATTAAAATGAAATATTCAGTTCATGACAAAATAATATAAACAATTTCGAGAAAATTGGTTTGAATATAAGAGTTTTATAAGCTTAATCGCCTAATCTGGATATTTGTCTTATATGGGAGATATATGGACTCATATTTGCCAAATTTATATATTTTAATCAGAAAAATAATTACTCGGAATTTTATTAGAATGTGTTTATCTTTAAGAGTTTCAGAAGCTTAAAACCATATTCTGGGAAGGGAGCGAGGTCAGATAATGGGGACAGCACAATATTATTTTTTTTGATTTTAATCTTTATATCTATTTAGTTGCCGGGCTTCCAACAGACGAAGATACTAACAGATAAATCAACACAGTTTTTTATTTGATCGCCTTCTTGGCTATTAACTCTCATCAAACGAGAAAGTAATATTCTATCGTGTCAATGATCGGTTCAAAGTAAATGTTCGCAACTATACTACTATATATTTGTCTTTGTGTGAGTGTAATTACACTGAAGGAATGTTCGTGAGAGAGCAATATTTTATAGTGAAAGCAAAATTTATAGTCTAAACCCGATGTCAGGAAATTTTCAACATTTGTCTAAAGCTGTTTGAAGAAAGACTCATTGCTTTATGGGACAGGTGTTGACCGTTTTGAATAAAATTTCAATAGATACAGAACAAATTTAACTTAATCGGATCGTTTCAGATAAGGAAATCAAAAGAGCACTGGATTCTTTCTATTTCCAAATCCAAAGCAGTCTTTCGCTGAAGTATCCATATACTGTCAGTAAGATGTGATTGTAGATCTTTAAGATCAATAGCAAATCACATACTATAGTGGAGAATAGTTCCACTTTTTTCTGATTTTTGCGTAACATTTAAACCGAATATTGAATATTTATAAAGGCCACAATAGGCCCTCGAGGATAAAGACTTAACGGATTGTTTGTTTTAGAAGG
This sequence comes from Cochliomyia hominivorax, assembly GCA_004302925.2. Lineage (NCBI taxonomy): Eukaryota > Metazoa > Arthropoda > Insecta > Diptera > Calliphoridae > Cochliomyia > Cochliomyia hominivorax. The sequence goes on from PYHX02000158.1 coordinate 35,938,930, forward strand.
ACTAACTATGTAAGAAAATTGAAAGTTGCGGAATTATAAATTAAGTGTTTTGGAACCACTGGGCAGTGAGTTCTAAATACATTTTTAATTTCATTTATTTTGGATAAAAGAGTTCTCTTATTTTTGGACTTCTAAATTGTCTTTTAAATAATATTATTATATAATTTTTTAGCAGTAGCAGAATGGATTGGTGAGATGTCGATCACAAGCAACGTCAAAGTTTTCAGTAGAACGATCTAAGCGAATTGACAAAAAAACAGCATAGATTATTTTAGACTTCTTCTAGTGCCGGTTTTAAATTTGGATTTGCAAATAGACGCATTTGAGTATATCAAAATAATCCAAAGTATAAGTCCATTTATAATTTTTGAACTTCCATTTCACTTAAATTCTTTAGATTATTTTCCATTTCATTTCAAAAAATTTTCCCCCATTGTGAAATCTATCTATATTTTATTGTGCCTCCTTATGTTCATTTACTTATTTCTGTTTTATGCTGTAAATTTATTGCCCAGCTGCATTCCCTCAGGTCTTTTATTTGGTTTTAACTCAATTCAACTCTTGTCTATTTTACTCTATACAATTTACGTTTTTGGTCGGTCAGAGTATTAACAGACAACAGTGATAAGCATTGAGCCAGTTATACTACCACCTCACCGACGACTACTGATGATATGTCTGTCATAATGTTGGTGCCGTTGAAAGAGCAGCTTATTTATGACATATAATTTATAGTAAATCCAAAAATTATGAACAGGGAAAACTCCAAAAAGGACTCTCAATGAAAATAAACCAAAAATTTAAATATTTATTTTATGATCCTTTAAAGAATAATTTTTAATGTTTTAATATCCGTTTAAATTGGTATCCACTGTTTTTGGCATTATAATAAATGAGAGCAAATATTGAAAAATATTAATTGTGCCATTTTTAGCAGGTCGACCAAATAAACAGCAGCCAGTGGTAACATCAGTTCTGATATCTCATTATCATTATGTTTGTTGTTTCGTAGTGGATTTTATGGCTGATTGTGTGGCTGCTCCATAAACCAATTCAATATTCATTGTAAATTCATATACATACTTATTTATACTTATACACATACATTTTTATTTAAAAATGCAATTAAATTAATATATTTACGATTTTACACATGCCAAACTGATAAAGTTTTTAAATGTATTAAAATAATTATTAAATTGAAAATAATAAAAAGAAAATGAGAGAAAAATTATAATTTCAGCCGTCATAATAATTCCTAAATGGAAAAATAGCAATTTGGGTGAATTGGGTTTGAAATTTGGGTTATTTTGTGCTATAAATAAGAATATTAGGTGATCACCAGTACGAAGTAAGACTGCAAAATATTGACACATAAAATATGCAAATATTTTGTTTTTTAACGAATTGAGATTAAAATCTTATAACAGGAAGACATTTGAAATATTACACAGAGGCTTCAAAAAAATGCTTCTTCCTTGGGCCAAAGTAATAATATGAACAAAATTCCAGCAAAATATCTTAAAAACTACGACTTGTAGAGTTTTCGCAACATTTACATGGACAGCCAGTTGGACGGACATTAAATTCGCTCAGTGACTCTGAGTCGAATGGTATACCTAAAGATGTCTGTAACGTATGTATGTTACAAACAACAGCATAAATGCATCATACCGCAACCATCTACAGTGGTGTAGGGTATAAAAATGAAACAGGTTTGTACCATAGTCAAATAACGAGATTTTCATTTAACGAATCTCACTTTTTGAGTCGATTTTATTTAAAGCCGTCCTACTGGCTGTACATGTAAACGTTGTAAACACTCTACGAAATTTCTGAAATATCTTGATGAAATTTGATACATATTCCTGTTTTGGCCTATTGACGAAGCATATTGAAATTGACTCTTTTTGGTTTAGGTACTTTCCATACAAATGTCCTCCCGAAATTAAGTTTTGAGCACATAAAAATCCTGAATATAAAGTGATTTTAACGAAATTTGGTAAGAGTATGTCTTATAATATTTTAAAACGATGTACTTCGGTTGGTATATTATTTGCAATAGATCCCATATAACCTTCCTTCTAAATGTCACTTTGACAGCTATAAATATCACATATACATTGGTTTTGTAACAAAATTTGTTTAAATTAAGATATATATAATAAGCGATGTACGGAATTATTAGAGGGTCGGTCCATAATTTATTCTAACTCACATATAATCCCCCAGAAAATATCCTTTTGAAATGCATACATTTCATATAAATGTGCATGTTTCAATAATGTTCTGCACACTTAAGAATAAATCAGTAAATTAAATGAATGACACATGTACAAATTTCTTGATCAATATGTTGATCACGAATTTTAGTTATATAAACATTGTATACCAACACATGTTAAAAAAGTAATTTTGAGTATGAAATGATTCAATTTGTTCCATAAACTTGTTTCATTTTTATCGCAATCGCAACATGTTGCCATAGAAATATTAAACATTGTATTGAAACATATGCAAATCGTATGCTAAGAACTCGTATAAAATTTTCAGTAAAAATAAGTTTTAATTATGTTCAATAAAAAATAAGTTCCACACAGTATATAAATCAAAATTGTTTCTATTTTTTTGTTAGCATATGGATTATTTTAATTTAAACATGTTTTAAACATGCTTTCGTAAAACAACATGTTGATAAAGTAATGTAAACATTTTTTTTGAAACATGCATCTTCCTTAACCGTAAGTTCGATGCAACTTATCTAGCAAACAAAATACTTTACATACATGCTAACTAATGTTTATGATTTCATCCGAACAATACCACTTTCTGTGTTGAAATATTTCATGTATTACATCTACTTGGGTATTTATACTAATGTTGTAGGCGAACCAACGACAAATGTTCCCTTACAACATTTGTGATTGTTTCGTTCGTAGTTTGCATATAAATGGAGACGTATGTTGGCTTCAAATCATTTTAAAATATATTCTCGAAGGGTATGGGTTTGTCATGTATTCCGGAAAAAATATTGAAAAATATTTGTATAAAATATTGATATCAAATAAATTTAAAAAATTAAATAATGATTTTGATTTCTATATAAACTTTAATTAAAAAAGTAGGAATCCTAAATATAGCTACGACGAATTTTTAATATCCTCCACGGTGATCAATATAGAAACAATAGTAAGAACATGTTAGAAATTCCGTTTGTAAGGGGATACAATTTCACATTGGCCCATCTCAAAATTACGTAGTCTATTATATTATTGCTCCAACAACGCGCCATATTTCATTAAATTTCCTGTAGCTTGTAAGCGGACTACCATTCATCATTACTCTATCCAAAATATTTTTAGTCTTCAATATTTTGTTATTAGGGCTTTATTTTTACGCCCAGTTTCAAGTGCATGTCTAAAGTCATTTTATTTCGTCATTCATTTTATTTTGTTTGTATAAGGGGAGCACTGTTGTCAATGTGAGCACACGGACATAAAGACATAAAGACATAAAGACATAGTTACTTCAATGCAGATTTTGATTTAATGCAAATATATACATTTTATAGGGCTCACAGATACCTTCTTGGTGTTAAAAGTGGAATGACAGAGTTAATGTATCTTCATCACCACTTATGGGGGTGTACGCAATTATTTTTTCCAATATGTTCGTCGCAACACTTATTATTTTGAAAACAATTTTGTTGCTGCAATAAAATTATTATCAATAAATTAACAAAAATATGTTTGTCGCAATATGTTTAGAAATATGTTCAACTGACTAACATATTATTTCTGATAAAGATTTAATTACAGTAAAACTATTGTTTTAGACCAAAATAATGTTTTCAATTTTTTAACAAACATAAACATTTTGCGAATGTCAACATTACCATATTAGGGTCAACTATAGTTCACAACTATATTGTGTTGGTTTATATCAACACAATATTTAGCCTCTGGATTATGGTTACCACAATCATGTTTTTTTTCTGTTGTGTTTAGGGTACACCCCCGTTTCTCCGACATATTAAAAACTTTTGTTATTCCAAATCAATTGAAAATCATATCAATAATGTTCATGTGAACTTCATTAAATAATATTCCGTAGTTCTCTAGTATTATTTCAAAAACGAATTCTATTTCTATATTAAACAACTGAAGTTATGCCATTAAAATAACTTTAATTTTTAAATTTTTACTTACAAAATGATTAAAAAAGTGAAAGGATGTTAAAAATTATATAATTTTTTACATTTCTCACTATTTGAATCTTTTAAATACATAAATTACATTTTTAATTAATTGAATATAACGGTAAATTAAGATTTCACATAGCCGTGATCGTCTAGTGGTTAGGACCCTACGTTGTGGCCGTAGTAACCCAGGTTCGAATCCTGGTCACGGCAATGTTCATTACAGAGCATTGTCACGGGTGAAATCACTTTTTAGTTAAATGAATAATTGGAAATTAAAAGAATTTAGAAGAATTTGAAATGTTTAGGTAAAGTACCCTACAGCACTATTCATGTGGAATAAAGGTTGTCTTGATTTTGTCATTTCGTGTGCACCAAAAATAAGGAATATTCTCAGATATTATCAAAATTATATATGATCATCTATATATATATGATCATACGTATCCGCAATTAATTGTTAAAAATCAGCAAAATGAATTAGTAGAAAAACTTATAAGAAAGTTGTAGTCCGGTCAAGTCCGTATATTGAAGCTATTTAAAATTATAAACCTAGTAAAATTTTGAACGTCGATATCTGTTTATATTCATATTATTTAGATGGATATACCAAACTATATATGAGATTTATGGACTTTAAAATGATATTTAGAAGTAGAGGTTGTACGCAAGATTTGAGAAACAATGTTAGCGATTAAGAAAATTTTGGATGGGGTCCCTAATAAACGGAATTTTATATATCACATATATCTGACACTGTTACAGTAAATGTTATGAAACTTAGCGCATGGATGAAGCGATTATTGTGGAATATTATAGAGTACGTAAATTTTAGATAGGGCAACGAGAGTGGTGTATCAATCACCTTAACAAATGGAATTTTCCATGTGTTTTCACAATTATTGATAAACTGATTGTAGTGAAAGGTATTTATAATTCAGGATAGCCTGACAGATAATTCTAATTTGACTAGTTTGACAATTATTGTTAGGGGTCTTTGATATTCGACGTTAAATTTTTTCATATTACAGTCATTATTTATATTCAGTTATAAAAAAGTGGTTTCACCCGTGACAATGCTCTTTGGAACATTGCCGTGACCAGGATTCGAACCTGGGTTACTACGGCCACAACGTAGGGTCCTAACCACTAGACGATCACGGCTATGTGAAACCTTGATTTCCAAATGCTAAACATATTACATATTTTATGGTTTTGAAGCTGTGATATTTTGTGACACTAAAAATAACATTTGAGAAATATCACTAACAAGTTTTTAAGATTTATTTCAAATTGTTAATGAACTAATATTATTTAATTATTTATATTATCTTTTTATGCTATTAATATCAATACAAAAACAAACTACATACATAAATATATAATCGACTATTTAAAACGAGTCTATTTTTTATATTTCTTCTATGAATAATAAACAAAATGCAAGTTTTTGTTAACTAATTAAATCTTTATTAGCCGGTTTTTTTTACTCATGTGTCTGTGTGTATGTTATTCATAAAAAGAAAACCTCAAAAAATGTAAAGACTTTCGAAAATTTTTATTTGTCTATATAACTCACACTACTATAGTATTTTTAGTTTATTTAATGCTTCAGTTAAATGCTATCAACTTTTGTTTTGCTTTATTTTTCATTATTCATTATCTAATAATTTATGCCTTTCACATTCGTTCAATCAATCACTTCATTCATAAGACTATCAAAACATTGGTTGTTGTTAAGATTGCGTTAACGAAACGCCAGCTGCTCTTTCTCTTTAGCAGCAGTGACAATAACAACAATCATACCATTTTTTCTCTTTTGTATTCTATTTTTTAAATTTAATTAGTCACCCGTTCAAACATGACCTCGATAGCCGTGATCGTCTAGTGGTTAGGACCCTACGTTGTGGCCGTAGTAACCCAGGTTCGAATCCTGGTCACGGCAATGTTCCACAGAGCATTGTCACGGAGAGGCTCATATTTTTATTACATTTCTTTTCAAAATTTATTATTAATTTAAATATGAATATAAATATTGATATTATTATGTGATTAACACTTGAAAATTTAGTTAATAAACCACATATTTGAATAAACAAACAAACTGTTATACTGATGTGTTCATAATCTTATATCGGCATGAACCATATTTCATAATCGGAGTTGTTAAAGATTTTATTTTTTTAAAGCTCTGCTCTATGAAATCCTATATCTTTATACTCTATACCACAGTGGGTAGTTGGGGTATAATGCGTTTGTGATGATGTTTGTAACATATAATAAATAGTGTCACATCAATTTTTAAGTATACAGTTCGAGTAAGAATCACTTTCTAAATCAATTAAGGGATCTTCGTCCGGCTGGCTGTTCATGTAAATAAAGCGATTTAAGTAGGAAAATAAGTCTATTGACCGACCCTCACATTTTCATATAACACCGATATTTTCAAATAACAGCAATTTTCGGGAATAAGGTTCTTAGATCATGCATCATTTAAGTGAGGAAATATTTACTTGAATATCGAAAAAAATTGGTCTTTTAATGATCGTAGCTTCCTTAGAGACACACTTTCGAAAATTGCTTAAATTTTCATAAATCTTAAAAAAGGTTTGTATGGCAATAATATTTTGTATATTTAAGATTTATATTACCAAAAACACCGTACCAATGATCAGTCCATAATTCGATACATCCCAGACATACCTCACACTTTCGGAAATCACTTCAAAGTGATAAATCTCTCAAGTATTTAAGTATCATAAAATAATAAAAAAAAACAACTAGGAAGGTATAGTCGGTCAAGCCCGACTATCTAATACCTTACACCATATCGTTAGTTAAAAATACAAGTTATGACAAATTAATGAACGAACCAAGAATAATTTATTTTTCGATTTTTTCTTAAGTATTTACTACGTTATTGTGACACTAATATTATTGTTAAATTTATGCGTTTTAAAATAAAATTGTATATGTAGCCAACCAGAGCTTATGAACCGACCCTTGTATATTTTTTCACGATCGATTTTTGCTTATATTTATCTTAATTTGACCAATTTTTATTATAATATCAACGTGAGGTTTTTGCACTTAAAAGTTATATTTGGAAGTGTGTTTGTTTGGGACCTATATGAAATAATGCGCCGACACTCACTTTATACATCTTGACTTACTTGTGCCAGATTTTATATAAATCGCTTTATATTTAGGTCTTTTATTACCTTAAACCATTCCGGGAAGAATATTTACATGGGAGGTACTTCAAATATTGGACCGAACATGGCCAATTTCAATAGGTAAAAATAATAATATGTACCAAATTTCATCGAGATATTTCAAAAATTGTGACCTGTAGATTGTTCAGAATGATTACGTGGACAGCCAATCGTACAGACAGAAAGATAGTGGAAAATCGACTAAGAAATCGATCGCCACATTTTAAAGTGGATGTCACACCGGGGAGTTAAAACTTTAGGTCTTCAGATTCTATTTGAATTTTGGGAACTTGACTATCCTTTAAAACGATTCACTAAAGTTAAAAAAATTATGAACATGTCCGACTGAATGTGCCAATTCTTTTATTCAACCGTACAGGCAGACAGACGGACATCGTTAAATAGATCCAGAAATTGATTCTGAGCTGATCGGTATACTTAAAGTTGGGTGTAACTCCATTTTTTCTCATCAGCGCAAACACAACCACCTATGGTAGTGTATGGTATAAAAACGATTAAAATTCTATGAGTTTCGCTTCTTATATTTTCATGCCTGATTCATGTTGTAGCTACTATATAGTCAGTTTTTAAAGATAAAAGCAACGAAATTACCTGTTTGGATTTCATTCATTTAACTCTCTGTTAAAAATTTTAAAATGTTTCAAAATCTTTTGAAAGTAATTAAAGAAATGTTTTTGTTTGCATAATCAAAGTATCATCTGTTGAGTCCAATAAAAACAGATAAGATGCATTCATCCATTAATTCAATATTTTATATTATTCAATTAATTCAAAATAATACTTGACACACAGTGGGACTGAAAGCAGTTTTGTTTTGTAATAAATATAGAAAATCAAAAAATAGTAATAAATGAATCTTAAAATTAAACGTTTTCTTTTACACAAAAAAATTTGACACATTCATGTCTTAAAAAATAAAAATCATCCATAAATAATCAAATTTGTATAAATTAATTGCTTGTAAATAATGTAAAGTCCCGAACAAAACTATTGGCACAACAAGTGTATTTTTTATTACCAAATTTTTGGCCGTTTAAAAACTTTTTAACACGAATACGAAAAAGTATTTGGATTTACCTTTACCAAGGCAGTAAATAACGCTATTAGTAAAACATTGAGGTCTTGAGATTGTGGTGAGTGTGGTAAGTTATGAGCCATATTGTTAATTAACCAGATATGCACACCATGGTCTGAATATTTTGAATCGTTGTCTTGTTGGAATGTGAAACTTGTTTGTTAATTAAACTTTTCGCTCATTTTCTTAAAAAAAATTAAAAAGCTGTTCTATCCATAGTGCCGTCTATGAAAACCTGCTATTACACTATTACACCACCTACACCATATTTAAAGTATTTTATTGCGCTTAGTTTGACTTATTGAAGAGATTTGTAGTTGACATCTAGCAACACGAACATTATAACTACCTTAATGAAGCACTCTACGAACAGTAATGGGGTGAATGTTACATTCCTCTTGAACTTCAGCCGAAATTCCGGTAAATGTTTTTTGAACTTTGTTTAATTTTACGAACAATTTGTTTTCTTTCGCGGGCCATTAAAAATTAATGTTATCAGGTTCTATTCTATACTTTAAAACAATTCACAACGCTTCTAAAAATCAAACGACTTGGTCCCATTATATGATTTGGCTTGGTGGAATATGCCCGAATGAGTGTGCCAATACTTCTTTTCGGCAAATTGATGAATTTTTAAATAAATTATTCTATTTAAAGTATGTTTTGTGTATTTAACAAAATAATTGTCAGTATTAGTCGAACCAATTACGGTTGTATTTACGACATTTTCTTTTAAAATTTGGTTTAAATTACAGAAAAATTAAGATAAAATTATACAATGCTTGTTGTGCCAATAGTATTGTTTGGGACTGTATATACAATTTTCTTTTTTTGAAAATTCAAACTGTAGAAGAACTTTGTGAAGCGATTGTTATTACAATCTGTTCCACTGTACGATATAAAAGTAAGGAATTCATGTGGTAAATTATCTATAAATTTTAAATTATTTAAAAAAAAAAAACCTAAATTCAATTTCATATTTTGTGTGTTTAAGAGTTTTTGTGGTCGGACATTAATTATGTATTTAAATCTTTAAAAACACACTTGAACTTAAATATTCAAAGTCAATTTAATGTTTCTTTAATAATAAAAAATTTAATTACTTTTAAATATTATATTTGCTACTTTAAGGGAAACAGCTTTGGTAGATAACTTTGTGGAATTAATTAAATGAATCAAATTTTTCAATATGGAAAGTAAGATCGACATACAAGTTATCAAAATATGAGTAAATAGTTAGATAACTTGAAAACTCTTAAATTATGATCTAAATCTTCTTACCCACTATTAATAAACTATACCAGCATAGTCTATTGGTATTATGCGTTTGTGAAGATGTTTGCAACTGGCAGAAAGGAAAGTGTTACCACAGATTAGAAGTGTAGCACCTTTGTCAAGCTCTATATAACTCAATATATATATATATATATATATATATATATATATATATATATATATATATATATATATATATATATATATATATATATATATATATATATATATATATATATATATATATATATATATATATATATATATATATATATATATATATATATATATATATATATATATATATATATATATATATATATATATATATATATATATATATATATATTGTGAAAGAAGTAACACTTTTATAATCGGTCGGATTTATTACAAGACTAACATTTATGTGAAATGTGTGCGTTTTAAACGAAATTTTTTCTGGAAGGTTTTATGAGAGTTTGACAATATTATGGACCGAGCCACGTATAACTTGGCACATCGGTTTCGGCTCATATTTGTCTTAATTTAACTAAAAATTTTAGAATTCCCACGTATATGTGCGATTTATGAGTTTCAAAGTGATATTTAGAGGGGTGGTTTTATGGGACACATGAGAAATAATAGACTGAATCTTATATAATTTGGCACATTCTATTAAAATATCATAAAACTTATTTATATAAAATTTGGTTCAAATCATTTGTATTAAAGAATTTTATGGACTAAAAATTTCCCCACGATTTTTGGTGGTGTAGGGTAATAAGTATTTAAACTTTGGCTTCTATAGAATACCATCCATGAAAAATTATTAAGTGACCTTTACTATTATGTGAAATTTATACCATACAATAAGATTTTCGAAAGTGAGGTTATAAGAGATCGATCAGATAATACAAAATTTATGCATGTCAAATTTGAAGTGCTGAATTTTAAATAACCTTCATCACATCAAAAAAGTATTGGTCCACGTTTTCAATAAAATTGTTTTATATATAACCATATTCCCGAAGGGTCATTATTATTGGAACTATATCAAAATATGGTCCAATATTTATCAAATCAGTTACGTATAATCAAGGCAGATACAAAAATAATTGTATTACTTTTCAATATAGTTTCAATATAGTTATATATAGGAAGGAGTTTTATATGGGAGGAATATAAAAACATGGTCCCATATAGATTAAATTGATAAGATATATTCAAGGCAGTTTAAATATAACTGTGTCGAATTTCAATAAAATTGATTAAATTTTAACCATATTCCGGGAAAGGCTAGAACAAATAATGGACAATATGGTTTTTCAAGGTTTTTTATTACATCAAAATAAATATATGTTCCATATTTCAGAAAATTATCTTTCAAATGATTTGTGACATGATGAAGTACTAAGAGTCTTATGTTATGGTTAAATACTTCTTCAAAATTTCGAGTTTGTCTCCCATTTTGGTCTACAACTTTTTTATAACTGGACCAATTTTTCTGGTTTTAAATAGCAAACTGCTTAGAACAGAGAAAAAATCGGGCCACATTTTTTTGAATTCGGGATATTGTAACCATGAGAATGTTTTCAATAGAGAGAGGGACATGTCTAAATCGACTCGGATTTTGATATGAAGTAAGAATAGGTATGAAAGTATGGATTGACTGAAGTTAATGTACTCTCTATCACTACTTGTGTTTTTTTTTGCATATTTAAGATTTTTGCGTGATATTTTTAGATTGTGAAATGTAACTTATTTACAAAGTTTCTTGTAGACGCTCAGAATGTCGTAAAATTAACTTAGGAAGTTTACACAATATAATTAATGAACGACCCTCATATAATTTTATTTAATTATTTATTTTCCAATTTGCAGTACATTATTGTGACATTAACATTTATGTGAAATTTATGCGTTTCACACAGCGTTTTAGAATTTCATAAGACTTTTTTTCCAAATTTCGTTAAAATCACTTTATATTTGGGATTTTTATGAATAAAAACATAATTCCGGCATATTTGTATGGAAGGTACCTGAAAAATATCAAGTTATCTAAAAAAATTGCGAATTGTAGGGTGTTCACAACGTGATCATGACAGCCAACCGGACAAGTATACAAGTCGAGTTGTATACTTAAAGGTGGAGCAACACAATTTTTTTCTGTATGTTACAAATATTAGCACAACATCCCAACCACCTACGTTGGTTTACTGTATAAATATTATGAAGAAAGGGAGGAGGGGTTGTGTTTGGTTAATATTCGATAAATTAAAATATTACGTCTTATTACCATTATTTGAAACCTCCCTTTTTCAAAGATAAATCCTTTCTAAAGTAATTTTTTTACAATTACTTACTTTTTTGGATTTTAATTGAATGAAACTTTACAGTCTTTCTTCTAAAGGCATTAAATTGAGGTTTCCTATTTTAACTTATATTAATTTAGTTTAATAGTAAAATAGTTTTGTTTAAATTTTAAGAATGTTAATATTGATATTAATGTAAATATTTATTAAGAAACTTAAATCTGTATTTATCAGAATTCCAATGCCAAATACATACACACATATACACACATTCATATATGATAAGTACATTATTTTGTATTTACATAATTTTCACAAAACTTTAATTAAAACTTAATACCCCTTATTATATAACAAAAGATATTGTATTTCAAATAACAATAATAATAATAATACAGGGTGTTATTTAAAATAGTGATTTATAATTATTATATTTATTTTTGTTCATAAAATCTATAACTTTATTAAAGATACTGTATTTGCCAATTTAACTCTGCATATGTAAATAATTCTAATAACATCATAATCATCATTATCATCAATAATGTATATATGTTTGTGTGTAAAATTTGTTAATTTTATTCCAAAGTGACTTGATATTATAATCCTTTTATAATTTAACCGTTACAAATGTGGCATTTAACTATGAAAGGTACCATCTCTATATACATCTACATAACAATCTCACAGTGAAAATAACTTTGTAATTTTGGAACAAATGAATAATTTTTAAGGATATTTTGTACAGACATTTTTGAAATATTATATGGAAAAAGAAGTGTTCTTAACGTAGGACACTAAAAACATTCCCAATTTTTCATTCCAAAATACCAAAAATTCCAATCTGGGGAAAACTTGTTTTTAAAATTTACTTTATTCAGTAAATTAATCAACCTGCCCTTAAAGAAGATTGGTCCATTACATTGGTAGCTAGTAAATGTAGGTACCTTTTTTTAACACTTCTAGCTTTGCTCCTTAAAAAAACTAAAGAAAAATATTTAAAAATAACCTAAATTCCGATAGGTCTTGGAGGAAATTGTTTCCCTTAATATCAAATGAATTTATGTTAGAAATTCTTTCAAAATTGAGAAAAAGTTGTATAGTCCAAATTGAAATAGTTGATTTTGAAAGAAAAAATTATGACCACCTTTTTGAATAAATCCGATAATATAAATTTCTATTTATTTCTTTATTTATTTTATTGGATCCACATTGGTATATAATTCTCGCATAATTATTAAGAATTTTGTACAAAATTCAAATAATATTTTAGAAACTTTTTGGACCCGAATTAAATCCAACAAGTTCAAAAAACTAAAAAATATATTATAAAAAATGGGTTAAAGTTTTACATTGGTCTAAATATCTCTTAAACTATTAAATATATCCCAAACGTGTAAACATTAGATAATTATGAGGGTTATTTGTATGTAAAATATTTTTTCAATAAAATCATTTACCAAATTTTGGAGATTTTCTCAAAAATCTTTATACCTGAGGTGACCAACTACGGAAATCTACTTACCAAAACCATGATCCACAAGTAACATGCCCATCTCTAAGCCGATCGGGAAACACCTCTAGAATGTTCGTGTGAAATTTTGTTAAAAAATATTCAATAGTTCAAAAGTTACAGATTATTTCCCATAAAAAGGTTCTGGAACCACTGTGCATCTCTAATAATAACAACAAATAATACCAGAAATAATTATGATAATAACAAATTGGAAACACACACACACACAACGACATTAAATAATAAACTTATATCTGTTAATATTAGGCCGGATTTGAAATTAATTAGAAGTCTTGTATTTGTTTAAATATACTAAAAAGTTATAAATGTATTTAAGAGTATAAATTAAATATCAACGGATTATTTTATTACTTAAAGGTTAAGGAAAGTATTAAACATTATTTACTCTTTACTTATTCCTCAGATTATTTGTTTTAAAATTTATCTATTTGTAAAATGATCCTTTAAAGGATGAAATAAATGATTGTTTCATTAATAAAATTATTTATAAAAGTTAAAGTCGTAAAGATGATACTTATTTTCGGTATTTTAAAACAAGAGTCAAACTATATTCGGCTGTGCCGAATCTTAAATACCCTGCCTCACCTTCACTTTAGAACAAATAAGAATGTATACTCGATCAAGCCCTACTATCTAATGACCTACACCACATTGTTGGTTAAAAATGGTAGTTGCGAAAAATTAAATGTACTACCCTCGTATAATTTGATTTTCTGATTTTTCCTAAAATATGTAGAACATTATTGTTATACTAACATGTATGATAAATTTATAAAATTATTTTTTTCTGGGCAGTTATATGGGAGCTACACGAAATTATAAATTGACTCGCATAATTTTACACCTCGATTTTTGCTTACATTTATCATAATTTGACCTGATATTATTGAAATACAAACGTATATGATAGAGATATTTGGAAGGGTCGTTATATGGGACCTATGAGACCGACCCTCGCATATTTTGACACATTTTTTAAGGTGTCATAAAACTTACAAAACTGCCAGACTTTGTTTAAATCGCTTTATATTTAGGACCTTTATGAACCTAAAATCCATTTCGGGAGGAACATTTGTATGGGCGGTACCTGAAATATTGGAACGAATATGGTTTATTTCAATAGATTTCGTCATTAGGCCGAAATAATGATATGTAAAAACTTTCATCAAGATATATTTAAAATTGTGACCTGTAGACTGTTCACAAAGTTTAAATGGACAGCCAGCCGGACAAACAGACAGACAGATGGATGGACATCGTTAAATCGACTGAGAGTGATTCTGAGTCGAACGATATACTTAAAGATGTTACAAACATCTGTACAAACGCATTATACCCCAACCACCTTCGGCGGTAAACGAATATACAGTGGAACGGAATCGATTTTTTTCTGAAATAAATCTTTAAGTTATGATCTGGCTGAATGGACTTACAGAGATGGACAAAAATAACCGTTTTCTATCATTTACAATGTTTTAGGGTTTTCCCATGCTCTAAAAACAATTGGAAAACTAATATAGTTCACTTGAATGAAAAGTGAATTTTATGGAGAAAAATCGAAAAATTCTTAACACACATAGAAAATGTGGAAGGAATTGTCCTCATGTTATTTCTAATGGAAAAAATTGAAAACTTTTTCTACAGAGCTATCACTACACTCGGAAGGAAACTAGTCGGTTAGCTCAGTGCTCAGACTATCTGGTACGAATAGCTAAATCTTATGCAGGTTTAAAAACATGCAAGGCTACTAAAACTTACGAAGACAATATAAGAGCACAGAGACAATATAAGAGCAATTAAGGTCAAGTTTTCAAAAAAAATTGTCTTCATGTATAATGGATGACGAAACGTGTGTTTTGTTAGATTTTTCGCAAGTTTCTGGTAAAAATTTTATGTTGCTCGTTGTTGTTACAACTGGCTCCATAAATGCCAAAATTTACATCAAAGAATGTTTACAGAAAAGGCCATTTATACCTGACCTATGGTGAATAAGCCTTTGAGTGAGAGAAAAACAATTATTTAAGTACCAAGAGATGCAAATCCTGAGCTAAAGTCGTTAGAGAGATATTGGACTCTTGTTAAATAAGATTTGAAGAGCACAAAAAGGTGTCCAAAAGTGTGGTAGATTTTAAACGGATATGGACTAACTCATCGAGCAAAGTGACAGAAGGCAATATAAAAACTTTTATGAAATGGTTTTCAAAAAAGGTTCAAAATTTCATCACTAGTGATTAAATTATATACCTTTTTTTTAAAATTTAGTAAAAAATTCAATCGAATATTCATTTATAACCGTTAGTGTAATGGTTTCGTTTTTATTTACATATATGTATATTAAGAATTTTTCGATCTCACTCTTTATACATAGTGCTTTTTAGTTGAATTAATAATTAGTAGTGAAATGTAATATTATGCCCAAATATTACCACCATTGCCCTAAAGAAGCTCACTTTATTGTCTAAAATAAAAGATTAGTAGCGGAAGGACGAACATTTTTAAGTACGACACTTTAATGTTTATTACATAAAAGTTGCTCAAATTAAATTATATATCTAATTAATCCATTGATACGAAACAATTAAGTCACACCAACATAAACCATTCTAAATGTAAATTATGTATATCGTGTTTCTCATAAAATAATAAAAGAACTTTAATGAGTCCAAATAAGGAAGTTAAGTGGCCTCTTTAATATTTAATTTTAATTACTTACAAATATATTTTCTTCTGTGTATATATACTTAGATAAACATATGTATGTTTGTCTGTTAATCAAATAAATCACAATAATTCAAACTTATTACGAAACAAGTAAAAATGCTAGAGTCGGTCAAGCCTGACCATGTAATACCCTACCGCACAATGTGAAAAAATTATAAACGGTCCTCGTATAATTTGCTTCTCTTACTTATGCTTATGTGTGAAATAGATTATTGTGATAATAACATATCTGTGAAATTTATGCGTTTAAAAATAAATTTTTTGTGGAGGGTTATATGTGAGTTAGAAAATATTATGAATTGGCCCTCGTAAAATCTCGCACAGCGGTTTGGCTTATATTTGTCTTTATTTGACTAAATATTTTAACAAAACCCACGTATATGTGTGATTTATGAGTTGCCAAGAGATATTTGGAAGTATAGCTTATAGGACCTATGAGAAATAATAGACCGATCGCGTAATTTGGTACATCGTTTTTGCATATACTAAGACTTATATGTTTATATGTGCAAAATCGTTTATAATCGTTTTATGATTAGTAATTGTATAGTCATCCCGGGTGACATTTGTATAGGGCCTGCATGAAATTATGGATCATAATCAAATTCAATAGGCGTCGTCCTTGGACCAAAGTAATAGTACGTGATAAATTTCATTGAAAATCTTTAAAAATGCGATCTGTTCTTTGCGAAAAAGCTTTACATGGACAGCCAGCCAGACAGAAATGCTTAAATCGACTCAGAAAGTGATTCTGGGTCAACCTGTATATTTAAAAGTCGTGGTAGATCTACGTTACAAACATCTTTACAAACGCATAATACCTCTATAACCTATATAAAATTTTGAAAGATGAAAATTAAAGATCAATTGGATCATATGTCCGTTGGCATACACCTAGAATGCCAACGGATATGATTCCAATGCATTTATTGCCCTATGGCTGTCAGTAAAAATATAAAGATCCCCGTGTACCTCTCTATTTTCTGATCGCACGTATCTTCGCTTGCATGCTCATATTATGGTCTGGTTGTCAAAGACATATTATAATTTCTGGTTGATGTATAAATAGTCCCATTCCTGTTCAATTACCTACTTGGAACTATTCCTGAAGCAATAAGTTCCCTTGGGGATATGTTGTAGGTTCTCGTTTGTATTCTGTCAATTTTTCCAATAATTATTTGATATTCGTGCAGGGGTATAATATATATGGAGATAATATGATTTAAGTCCTCTGTGATTAATTTTCCTATAGTTTTTAATCGATACGCTGTAATGGTAGCGTCATATCGAATATAAATCTCAATAGGCTGGACAACGATTGCTGTTTTCAATGCTCTGGTTAGTGTTGTCTTCATAGCACTTCATTTTCTCAAGCAGCACATTCATTCATCTTTTTCAAGTTGCACTGCACTTCTATCGATGTCCACCATACTACTGATATGTAAGTAAGTATAGGCCTAACTGAGCTCCTGTATAATCGGAATGTCATTCAAGGGTTGAAATCCTCTTTATATTCAATAACTCTTCTGCATATTCATTAGAAATTGTGAGCGTTCTTCATTCTTTCCTTCAGACGTTGTCTCCATTTAAGTTTTCTATAAAATACAACATCTAGATATTTACCCTGACTGGTCACTATAACTTCCTTATTAAGAAATTGTATTTGACATACTTTTTTTGCGCATAAACAAAAAAAGTTCAAGTTTATTCGGAATTGATATTAAACTCTCTTAGCCGTGCCCAAGTAGAACTTGTTTTGCGCTTCTACAGATTCTTTTCATACATCATCTATAATAATTCAATTCTTCGTCGCTAAGTATCCTTAGCAGATGTGATCGTAGTAACCATTAAGAGCAACAGGGCAACAGTATGCCCCCTTTCCTTTACCTCGCCACACTGAAACAACAAACTTGAAGTAAAAACAACGTTAAACATAGTTGATTTAAACAGTATAATATTACATTTACAACGATGTTGTATTTTTAATTATTTTTTAGTAGTAAAATTTCAGGGAAGAAATTTCCGAAAAACTTGCATTTTTTATTATGATGTTTATATTATTATTACAGTCGAGACATTCTTAAAAACCATATAATAAATGAGATCTACCCTGCCCTACCCTGCAATAATTCAAGAACCATAAGTGATAATAATACATGAAAGAAGTCTATTTAAGGATCATATCAAGAGATATATATTTTTAGTGAGAAACAAAAATATGCCAAGCGAAAAAATTATCCTACGTTCCTTTTGATCGAAACCCCAAAAGTTATAATGTTCACACCCTATGCTGTCATTTATGTTACATTATTCATATCCATTCAGCCAAATCGGTTCTACACCACTATGGGGCGTCTAGAACTATTATATTATTAATAGTTCATAAGAAAGGAATGATCTCAATGTTTTCTTATGAAGTTCAATTATTAAAATAATTCACTTTAATAGAAGGATCGAAACGCACCGGTATAAGCGAAAAGAAACCTTTGAATTGAAATATTAAGATTATGATCTGAATAAATAACATTTCAAAATCACCATATAAAATATACACTTTTTATAGTTATAATTATATGCATCCATTCACACGCCATTAACTTAAACATACCTTTTTAGAATTAAATACTTATAGTCGTATTATATGACAAAAGATATTAAAATGGATTTAATTCAATTTAAGTTTCTAAAAACCCTTTGAGGTTATAAATTTAAATTTCAACAAAAAGATTAGAAACGAAAAGAAAAAATGAAACTTTGAAATGAAATGAAATAAAATGAATATAAAAATGTTTAAATTAAATTAATTCTCAAAACTTTG
>PYHX02000158.1:35958180-35994136 GCA_004302925.2 Cochliomyia hominivorax
GCACACATATCTTCGAACTGGACCTTGGTTTGGCAAACGTTTTGAGCGAATTTATATGTTGTTGCATTTTACTTAGGTTGTTTAATTCCTATTTCTGATTGCATTGTTGTTGCAGGAATAAAACGTGTATTTGATTGTGAATTAAGACGGAGAGGAGGAATGCTAAAATAAGTGTATGATGAGTGTTTCCGAAGACTACATGATATTAAAATGTATAGAAACTTTGTATGAACTAAATACTTTTTGCTGTCTTATAAAGTAAAAAAAGTACCATCTTTTAGTTGTTGTTATTGTACACTTACTTGCACTCAAGTGCAGGCGTTATTATTTTTTCCACAATTGAAGGAATTAAAACAGAAATCTAAAGGAATAAAAAAACAAAGTAAAATAGTAAAGCGATTAAAAAAAACTTTTGAAAATTGTGTTATATATTTTAGAACTGAACTGGAACTAAATTAGAACTGAATTAAAACTGAACTAGAACTAAAACTAGAACTGAACTAGGACTGAACCAGAACTGAATTAGAACTAAACTAGAACTGAATTAAAACTGAACTGGAACTAAATTAGAACTGAACTAGAACTAAAACTAGAACTGAATTAAACTGAATTAGAATTGAACTAGAAATGAACTAGAACTGAACTAGAACGGAACCAGAACTGAACAAAAAGTGAACTAGAATTGAACAAGATCTAAACAAAATGTGAACTAGAATTGAACAAGAACTGAACAAAAAGTGAAGTAGAGCTGAACTAGAACCGAACTAGAACAGAACTAGAACTGAGCTAGAATTGAACCTATAACTAAACTAGAACTGAACTATAACTAAACTAGAACTGAACTAGAATTGAACTAAACTGGAAATGAACTAGAACTGAACAAAAGTGAACAAGAATTAAAATAGAACTGAACTTAAACTGAACTAGAAATAAATTCCAACTGAATCTTTAACAACTAGACCTAAACTTGAACTGGGACAAGAACTGAACTGGAACTGAACTAGGACCAGCATTATATTATTCTTTTATATAACTGGTTTACATTTCATAATGAATGTGTTTGTTTTTCATACAATTGCACCACTCACTTGAAAGTTGTAGAGAGTTGAAAAAAGAGTTCAAAATAGAATCGTTATAGAAGTTGTTCAGTTTAGTTATGGAGAATGGAGTGACAAGTGTATGTTGTCAACCTAACTAAGCATATGAATAGTTGAAATAATTTATGTTGCTGTTTATGCTACTGATGTTGTTGTTTGTCTCTCTGTCCGTCCATCTATCTCTCCCTTCATCATCCATTTAGAGAATTTAATATGTTTTTTCTTTCTTTTTTCCAGTTGTCAACGTACATTATGAGTAATTGTCCTTTATTTTCATATATATGAGTGCATGAATGTATGTTTGTTAGCTTTAACTTCATATTCATCATATTTTGTGCTTTTTAAGGAATTTCTACTGACTCTGTTGAATATTACTTTAAATGGAGCATTTTTATATGCAACTTTTTCTACTTGCAGTATTATTTAATGCACAAACATTTATATATTTGTACATACATACATATTTTATAAATATCTGAATATTTCATTATATAGTTTTTGTCAATTTATTGCCTTTAACCAACCAACCAACCAACCAGCACAGCCAGCCAACTTGATGCCATTGTTCATCACAGATGTGCATTGTGTGTATAGAGATGGATGGATGGTATGACTAGATTTAAAATGTTTAAATTGTCCTAGGAAATATTTGTATTCTTTTTTTGACATTTCTTTTTTGTTTAGTTTGTTGATACGAGGTATAGTAGGAAAATTATTTCGAAATTTTGAAATTTCCATATATTAAAAATGTGTATTTTCCCTTTTTGATAGAAGAGACTGATTAAATGAAATGAAGGTCAGAAGACTGATTTTCTCTTTTTAGGATTTTTAGTTTTTCAGAACTTTTATCACCTTTATACCATTTATTTACTTTATTTTCATTTACTTCTAAGAATTTTCATTTTATGTAAAATTTTGATTGTTTAGATTTTATCATAAACTTGATAAGAATGATTAATTGCAATTGTTTAGTATAAAAAGGAAATAATTAATTTTTAGAAAAGTTTTAATTAATAGATTTTGCTATTGTCCCTTAGTATCTATTAATTAAAGAAATTTAGATTCTTTAAAATTTAAATCATCATTTGGAAAAGAAATTTAAAAGAATGCTAGAGAAACCAATTCAAACTGCACTTAGAGAAAAAATATTTGTTTAAAATTTAAAAATTTCAAATACATAAATTTTTTATAATTTAATAAAGAAATAGTTTAATTGAAATTATATCTACATAATTTTTTTAATAAGGAGTGAGATCGAAAAATTCTTATCAAACATTTATGTTAATAAAAACGAAACTACTAAAAAACTAGTTAAAATTTTTCTTATTTGACTGAAGTTAATACAAATTACAAAATATATATCTTTATACCCTCCTACACCACAAGTGGTGATGAGGGTAAAGTAACTTTCTCATTCCGTATGTAACGCTAAGCAGGAACCATCTAAGATCTCATAATGTGTATATATATATTATTGCATCAAATCAAAATCTGAGACAACAATCTGTCTGTCTGTTGTTTTTCGGGCTCAATAATTGACAGAGCTAAATGAAATTTAGCCTGAGTATTTGATATAGTACTGACAAGTTTTCTATGTCTAACACAACCCCTAAATTAAAGCAAAGAACTTTTGAAAGATTATCTATTATAAATTGATATATTAGAATAAAATTCCTCCATAATATCTAGAAATATATACCTCATTACAATTCCAATAATTATTAAAATCAGTTCAGAAGAAAAGAAGTTTTAGCCCAAAAAAATAACTAATTTTATGACTCATAAAGGTTTCTTTGTTATATGGAAATACCCACTTTTGGATACCCTTTGTGCTATTCAATTCTCTTTAAACTATAGCTTCCACGGTTTGGTAGATTTACCTCTCTTAGAACAAATGCAAATATAAGTGGACATATTATATAGTCTTAGTAATGGATGCCGCCTTTTTGGTAAACACTCTTTTATGTAAATGTTAGTATTTATAGAGCCTATTGTAACAAATAATTGCCTTTTGGGTTCTAAACTTTTCTTCAACATTTCCTCGAGAATTAACAACATCAATTTGCTGACCAGGATGTTGAGAAAAATCTGTCAGTTTCGTCATCTATTACGCAGCAAAAATATATCATTTTAGAAAACTTGATATCAATTTACGAGCTTTGTTTTTCATCTCTAAAGTTTGTCAGGAAGTCTGTTTGTTTTCTTAATCCTGCACTTAGCTAACCGGGTTGTTTTCCCATCGGATGTGTTAATGATATTTTTAAAATGCTTGAAATTTTTTAGTTTTAGAAACATCATGTGAACCTTTTTTTACTTGGACGGTTTAAGAACAATGGAAACAGTTTGACGGAAAACCTGTAACTACTTGACCATATTTCTGTAGTACCAAATTGGGTTGTGTTGAAAATATTTAATAATTTTAGTACGCAATTTTGTCTAGTCACCCGTTTCAATCGGACTAAAAATATATTAATTTCTTTGACGTAAAGTATATAATGACTGACAAGTTTTACAAAGGTAACTTTAAATGAAGTAGTACTTGGGCAAAAAGTTTTAATTAAAAACGTTTGTTAAAATTTTCTTCATCTCACTTCTTATATCGTTTCAATTAAAAATAGTTAATAAGAATCAATGTTATCCAAAATATTATTCTTACAAAAATATATTTTTTGATTCATATAAATAATAATCAATTTAAATAATTTTCATATTTTAGTTGTACCAATTAAAGAGATATATTTCACAAATAACTTTATTAAAAAATCATAATTTACATTTATGAAAACCATTGTTATTGTTGTCCATGTTCCATTTGTTTTACACATGTAAATCAATCACTGTCATAAAATAAGTCGTTACGAATTTTAAGTATAAATTTACATTCAAATGTTAATTTATTTATTACAGAAACAACAAAGAGTTTTTTTATTAAAAAATTATATATAAAATTAAGCCGGTTTACTCAGTTATTGAAATTTACATTAAATTCAATTTAATTGAGAAGAGCTTTTTTAAATATTAAATAAATTGTAAAATTAATAATTCAAAATATTTGAGTAGTGTAGATGTTACAGTGCCTAACAATACATACAGAAAAAAACATAAAGCAAAATCAATATTGAACATAGTTGATATAAGATTGAATAGATTTTTTTGATCATAATGCTTGATCATTAAAATTGTGACTTATACACTTATGGGGAATCATAATTTTGGACATTTTCGCTATTAGTTTATTATCGTTGAAAAGGACATAATTACAAACTTATATTAAGTCTTGTTCAAGCCGTTAATATTTTTTTTTTAAATTCAAAGCACTTTCTTAGATTTTCAGGGTTGATACCGATATCGGTCTTTAACTTTTGTTATTAAATCAATATTGTCTATATTAAATTTAATATATAATCAACCAAGAATTGTTTGCAAGAAAAAAATGTTATTTAGACTTAAAAAATATTTTTTTCAATGTATTTTATAATATCGCAAATCTAAAATAATAGTTTTATTCAATGAGATCAATAAGGGTTCTCGAAAATTATCTTCAGTGTATGATAGATCTTTCGCTATAACTTTTTTCTACCGAACCGATTTTGACAATTTTTGGAATGATAATAAGACTAATACAATTTGCGGCAAAATTTTATTCTAATTAATGGATTTATAATTGAAAATTTTTTCTTTGTTTAAATTAAGAGGTTGTATCAGATATCGGTCTATATATTCTTAAATACTTAACCAGTTCTGATGGTTTTTGATACAGGAATATGGGATTCTAGATGATTTCTTTTAATTGTTACCCACGTAATGACAAAGTTTATACATCCCCATCAGTACTTGGGGTGGAGGGTACAAAAATTAAAAAAAATGTGTTTATTTAAGATCATTTCTAAATTCATCAATTTATTTATATTATTAGAAAAATATACTAAAAATATTTACAGCTTTTTCATTTTTCTGCTCCGATTTTGAAATACAGAATATTGTCTTGAGGTGTCATGAGTCATGTATCCAAAGAGTCCTGGTTCAAGACAGCAAACACTGTAATCCAGGAAGCTTACACTGGATTAACCTTTACCACTTTTCAGTCGTGTGTTGGAAGCTGAGGGTTACAACAGTGAAAATTACAGCCATTTACGTTGCTCATTGTGGAGTCTCGCTAGTGAGTATCACATCTAGTTCGAAATGACCTTGCACCAGCCTATGTTATCGTTATCAGTCTTTCCTAACAGAATCTCTTAAAATTAGTAAAAAAGAAAAGAATTTATGATTTAATAAAATAATTTGGTAGATAGAGATCACATTCATATTTTAGATAAAAATTAGCGAAGACAGTTTTTCGAACAAGAAAACATAAAAAATTGTAGTTTTTGAAATTTTAAATAGAAAACTATGTTCTATTGGACCAGATTTAGATATAGACTTTAATTTTTTTCATAATTTTATTTCTAACTAAGAAAGAAAGGTCGCGGCAACACTTTGGGTATATATCAAAAATAATTCAAGAATTTTGAAAATTGAAAATTTAAATGCAAATAATAGATCTAATCATAATTTTTAGAGTCCTAGTCGAAGTCTTTAAGATGATAAAACATTTTTGAATTCAAATAAAAAAGTTTGCTAATAAATATAATATAACAGGTATACCACACGCAGAGAAGCGTCATTATGTTCGTCGCAAACATAAATGTCTTTGCGGCAAACATTTATTGTTATTATTAACATTTTTACTGTTGAATTTATTTAATTTGATAAAAATTTCGTTGCTGCAATAAAATTATTTTGATTAAATAAAATATGTTTGGAAATATGTTTGATTGATCACAAGATCGATTGTTGTTAAACAGCCCTTTAAAAAAAACTATTGTTATTAGGACAAAATATTATTTTCAGTTTGCAGATAACTAAATATGATTTTTTAAATTCTTTTTAATAATTTGTTTAACATGGAAAATAATTTATATTTTAATTAATATTTTTATTATTTATAAAAAAAAATAAAACAAATAAAATTGTATGACAAAACATTTCAAATAATGTTCACATATTTCCCAAAGTTATTTAAATATTGCATATGAAAATATTTTTATTCAATAACAAAATAATGCGAATTTATTGGAATAACAATATTCTTAGTGGCGATAACAATATTTTTAGTTTTGATAACAATAATTTATTTGGACATAACAATATTTTTAGCGGCGTTAACAATAACTATTTTAATTAATGCAAAATCTTAATGCGAATAAACAGACTTTTTATTGGAGTAACAATATTTTTGATTGAAATAACAATATTTTAGTTGTGATAACAATATCTATTTTTATTAATGGGAAATCATAATGTAAATAAACAAAATTTATAGTTATGTTAACAATATCTAAAAACAATAGTATGTTGCTTCACGTTTATGTTTACCGCAAACATATTTTTCTGCCTGTGCACTCAATAACTATGCCCATGTCTTCTGCTATACTTTCTTCATGCAAATCTATCCAGACAATTAAGAGTATAAGAAAAGAATCTGCTCCACTGTGCATTGATTCAAAAGATATAGATCTATAGCCGATGTTTAATTGTAATATTTCATCATAATATATTTAATTTACAGAAACTAAATAAATTGATTCTTCTTTCAGCTGTTTGAAATGAAATAATTCCTTGAAATTTCTATTCCACAAATCATTTCAATGCCTTAAACAAATGTAAGAAACACGTCCAATTAAATTGAAATTGGCCTCTGGTTAGAATCAAAATTCAAAATTGTTATGTTATAAACCAATACACTCCTATTTCACAACTTTAAAGTGTTTTCGTTTTCCGCTTCTGGTAAAAGAGGAGAAGCAAGAGGCAGCAATAAAACGCATCATAAGAAGAACTGATAAAATAATTATGATAAAAATTTATATTCATTTAAAGAAGAATTGTTGAAGATAAAGTGCAAATTAAAATAGAACTTACCAATGAAACATTATGCCTTTATAATGATGACGCGTCATGACGAAGTGGAAGAAGAAAATGCAAAATGTAAGATCTGATAAATAATGTCTATAACAGCTTAAGGGTGATAATATTGAATAAAACCACACAGATTGTGAAGAGTTTAAGATAATCCAGAATAAATTGTAATAGACGATTATAGGAATTAAAGTTGTTAGGTTAGATGGTGTTTAAGGTAATTTTGATAAAAAATTTTAAAAATTACTTTTTAATTGAATTTTGTAGACGATGTTTTTCTTGCAAATTTGTATTGAAAATTATTTTATTTTGTATAAATTTAAATTTTGTTTTATGTGAAGATTGAATTTGATATTTTTTTTAAATTTCTTTTGTATTTTTTGTATTATTTATTTTCCAACTTAATATATCTGATATCTTTACACATGGCATATACACTTGAATTTCAATTTTTATTGTTGCTGTATCTTTTTTTATTTCACTTTTAAAAATATATATTTTTTTGTTATTTTTAAACAATTCACATGTGTAAGGCGATCAAAAAAAATAAATACATACATATTCACAAATCTACAGACAAATATTCAAATCATTGCATCCATATACATAAAGAGTGAGACTGAAAAGATCTTAACAATTGTTTTAATTATTCTGGATAATTTGGATTTGTGGATCAGACAGCTATTTTTAGTATTCACTTCTGGTATTTGGGATCATTCCCATTAAAGGTTATTCTGAATTTGTACAAAATTTACAGATCTTGAAAAAACTTTCTCTTTGTATAAAAGTAGTAGTTAAAACTAAGAAGGGAAGAAACCGAAGTACCGGAAGTGAATACTAGAAATTGACAATGAATTCAAATTTTGTCCAGAAACAAAATTGAGCTCCTTTTAAAACATTAACAACGATAAAGAATTTGTTTCGATTAGGTTTAAAATGACAACGCTATATATTATAAACAAAAAGGGCTTTGTTCTGGGCGTGGCAGAAAATAATAATAATGGTATTTTTAAAAACAGTGACTGATACTGTTTTCTTATCTTAAGGGCAACTGTATTTTGCATTTCTGAAAACAGTATTAAGTAGACTTTCATTCTAGAAGGTGATTGAGACATTTCCTTTGTATGAAGACCGACCCATCCTATTATACACCGATAAACGCAAAAAATACATGAAAGTTTTCTTAAATATAACAAAGTAATAAAATTAATTATTTTTTCCAATAAATTTTTTACTACACCGATTCTTATAATTTTTGGAGAAGTACTGAAGTACATACAATTTAGTATTATGAAAAATTCATTCTAATCTGTAGATCTATAATTGAAAAATTCTATGAAAGTTCTTTTTATGCACTTAGAGGTTGACTCAGATATCTGTCTATATCTTTTACCGATTTTGCTTTTTTTAAAAGGAAACTCTCCAGGATAATTAAATTAAGCTCTGTCATTTACTGTGAATGATAGCGTGCCAACAACAAACATGCGGACATAGCTAAAACGACATTGTGGGAATGACAAACTTAACATACCCTTTTAACCACTTGTGCTGATGGAGGATATTATTTTAAAATTAAATGAAAGAAGGAGTGTTGAACTGAGGGATAGAAAAAATTGGTTAAATTATTAAACGTTTCCAGAGTCCTTAAACAGCATTATGATAATTTGAATTATTAGAAAAGTAAAAATTAACATTAAAAAGAAATCAGATTCTAAACTTTTCTATGCAGATTTAAGAGCTTAAAAAGTTTAATAACGTTCCGAATCCAATAAGTACAAATAAATAATCTGGAGGCAGAAACATGTCATTGAAATTAGAAAAAAAAACTTTATACAAAAATTGTCAGCATCAGAACAATACGAAAAATTCTTTGAACTTGCAGATTTTTCGAAGCCTCCAGATGGAAAAAGTTTCAAAAATAATTTACAATAAATAAAGAGTTGCCACAATAATATCATTATTTAAGTTCCGTTTTTCAAAATTATCTTCTATTCAGACACTTATTTTCAATAATCCAGCGTGCAAATTTAAATACTGGTTAATATGGGCGTGGCGTACTATCACAGCAAATGTTTTCTCTTATTTTACAAAAATGTTGCTCTTAGAAAAAATGTTTATAATTTCATACTTTGAATCCTTAAAGATATTTTGTTTTATTTTTATATTTTACTGGAATATCATATAGTCGGCGAACCTTCTAAGTTGGCCTGTAAGGTATTTCTATATATTTTAAGGTTCACCATAAAGCCATTTATGAATTGAGGAAAAAAATATTTTTAATTCCGGACTGTATAATTTCTAAACGAAATCAAAAATAAGTCGATTTAGCAATGTCTGTCTGTCGTCTGTCATTTACTGTAATGTTTACTATCACAATCATTAACAGAGAGCAATAAAATTTGGTCCAAGTATTTGGAATTATCATGAAAATTTATATACCGATATTTGAGACAACCTCTTTAAACTGAAATATTTGAGCAACAATTATAAACAAACAGTTTACTAAATTTTCATGAAATTTGTCACGCTTATTTCGCCTTTAGTGAAACATATTATGTACTATAAAGTTTTTGGCTACGGCAAGGGAAAGGGGTATTCCCATTTAAAATCACTCATCTCTTTAACTACTACAGGAAATCTCTCAATATTTGGCACTAACGAAATTTTAAAATCGCAAACCTCTGAAACAGTGACAGTAGATTTAATGAAAAAGGAAGCATGGATGAATAATAAGAGAAAATTCATAGGACAGATATTTCCCAGCAGATAGAATTTTCAATATGTCCTATAATATATAAACAAAATCTTTAAGCAATGACTTTCCAAAGTTGGTCAAATGTAAATAATGTTAACTTGTCTCCGCGAATGCATTTTTTGCCTCTTGGACAGTTATACAGTCCAAAAGAGGAAAAAGCCAGCGAGACATATTTTTCACATACCGGGGAATGTTATTAATATTACTGGTTAAACTGCAATGGTGAACAAAAAATAGTCTGGCCAAATTTCATTAAATTTCTATAATTATTGGGTTCATAGAAATGTAAGCAACAGGCGGACAGGCAGATGAGTAGTGAATTAAATACGAAAATGCCTGGTCGTAATGACCCGATTCGTTTTGCGAAAATTTAAATGATGCAATAAATTTAAATTGTTGATCTTATGAAAAAATGTCCTTGGTCATTTCTTATTCGGATTTTGAACAAACCGTTTGAAATTTCAATTGGAAAATAGTTAGAGCGATCAAGTGACATCATTTGGTAAGAATTAATAATTATTTTCTATGATTTAAATTTATTTATGTCTAATATTAATTTTTTCAAAATTTGTTTATATCAAACGTGTTAAAATTTTTTCATTCGCACTCTTTATAAAGCCCCCAAACAAATGGCAACAGATTTTCTTCTTTCGTTACTATATTTTCACTTTTTATGCATTTTTTTATTTTTTTCACTTTTTGCACAAAAACAAAAAAAAATCACTTATTTTATTATTCCTTTTTTTATTATTTTAAACATGTAGAGTTTGCACTTTTTTGTAATGGAAGGGTGTTTATTCTTGGCTGTTGCAACTTCGCTACTTCTACACACATTGAGGCATTTTCATTGCACTATTCCATAGTTGAAATCGTAGGAATGAAACTTTAATATACACGCACTTGTGCATAAAAAAGTGCATTTTTATTTTTGTTTTCTTTTAGTGAGATTTACAGTTGGGAAAATAAATGGAGGCTCGTGGAGACAGGGCAAGTTTAAAATGCTAAAAATATATTTCACTATAAAGTGTTTAACTACCGTTATATATTATATGCAGCCAACGACATACAAACACATACACTCATATACGCATGAATGCAGGCATTCGAACAAAGTATCATAAAACGAAGGAAACGTACCGGAAGATGCTTATAAACGGATGCTTTAAAACAACAACAATATTATTAAAAAAACGAATTCTTTTTACACACATTTGTAAATTATGTAAATATATTTACTTTGTAGTTTATTACATATTTTTGTTAGCCCTGTTTCTGTGCGAAATCCAGCTCCCTTTAGCTAAAACAACAAAAATTACTTAATTTTTTAATCTTTTTCCAAAACTTTGCAAAATTCCTCAATTTATTCTAATTTTTTTCTCCAAATAATTTATTTACATTCTTTTGAATTTTATTTCCAAAAACAATAGAAAAACAACAAACAGTTTTTTTCCCGTTAGAATTTTATTTCCATTTTACGTAAAATTTAGTATTTCTTAAAAACGCTATTAATTCGTCATTGGAAGAAAGAACATACAGACTCGCGTTTGTCAAACCGTTCGCTATGTTTGTTTACATGCAACTGATGTTGGAAAACACGAACAAGAAATAAAACTCGTTTTTGTATTTTGGCGCCCCCTTGCATTGATCTTGTATATTGTTGTTGTTTATTACGATTTGTTTATTTTATTTTATTACCCCGAAGATGCTTATTTTCTGTTTTATTTGTTTACTCTGTTCTCTCTATTTGAACTCTTTTATTTTAGCTCTCTGGTGGAGCATTTAGTTCTCTTGTTACTCATGAATCTCAACACATTGATCTTTTTAGCTCCACTTTTTGGTTGTTGTATTATTAGCACGTGTTTTGATTATATTTTATTGTTATTTATGTTTGTGTTGGTTTTTTGAGAACATGTTTATTTTATAATCTCTCTCTACAATTTGTTCTCTCGATATTTAATTGTATGTGTTATCGATTAATCAATTGTAAAAAATGCCGGTATTTTTCAAATAAGTCAACATATACATACATACATACATACATACATACATACATACATACATACATACATACATACATTCAGACATACATATGTTTACTGTTTATTTGCTATTAGAGTTGCCATAGTTAAGTAATATGTAATAGAACATAGAAAAAAGATGAAGTTATTAATAAGATTCATCAGATTACTGGACCAGTTTTGAATAAAGTAAGTATAGTTGGTCATCCTGATTACTTAATACTCAACATCACATTGTTGTAGCTACCAAAAGTTAATGAAGGACCCTCGTATAAATTTATTTTCTAGTTAATGCTTAAGAGTGCAGTATGTTATTTGGTGCTAACACTTATGTGGGATGAAATTATTTTTTCTGGGAGGATTATAAAAGGAGCTAGAAGAAATTATGGATTGATACTCTTAAAATTTCCCACAACGTGTTTTGCTTATGGTTATTCTAATTTGAACAATTAATTTCGCCATACCAATATATATGTGAGATTTAATCCCCTCAAAATGATATTTTTAAGGAGGATTTTATAAGACTTATAAGTGGCAATGAATCGATCCCCATATAAATGCAAACATCATTATATATCGCTTAATATTCAGAACCTTTATTTGCTTGGGTGCTAGGTGAAATAACAAAGCATTTCCATCGTATCAATTTCAATAGACATCGTCTTTGGCCCAAAACAATTTTTCTATCACCTCTCTTGAGAGTGTATGCCTTCCACAAAGCATTTCTATCGTATACGGATTGCTAAAGTTGTTTTTGCGTTTCTTGATTCACTCAAATGCCATTCTGGTTCTGCTTTCCGGAAGTTTTCTAACAGTATGCGTGATCCATTTAGATTATCTACGTTTCCTTTATTTGGTTCCTCGTTTGTAATATTCTAGAGATCTATATTGTTGATATATCTATTTTACATATAATTGATGATGGTGCTCGATACTAATATGGTTTTACTTCCAAGCAAGCGTTTTGATTATAGTCATGCGTTGAGTGTTCTTAGCTTTGCTTGTATATGTATCTCGATATTGATTGTATAATCTTAAAACTGTTCAATATTCTCCCGGATCTGGTAATGTAAAAGTAAAGTAAATAAAGTTAAAAAAAATATCATTAATCATCAGGTCTATTTTCAAAGGATGATAAAGGTTTATAACATCACTTTGCTACTAGTCTACCAATGCAAAGAAAACTGACAAATTTGGTCCAACTTTCTATTTTCAGGGAAATTGGAAGTGGAAACCACTTCTAGTAATTTTAAGATTAAGTCCAAATGCACTACATCGCTCTTGGTAGGGCCTTACTAATAATCAGACAATATAAAAAATCTGACAAGACATTGAAATATTATGTGCTCCAGTTGCATTGGTACCAGACCAAAATAATTGTGTACAAATATCTCATTCCTCTGCTAATCCATAATAATATTATAATAATATTACGGAAAGTTGATATGTATTCCTATATGTCGATTTAAAGCATTCCTTGAATGAATTTGACTGCAGACAAACAAAATGTCAACGAGATTATTTTACTATAAAAAGTGTGAAAAATGTTAAGGAATATACGTATAATGTCTCTTAAGTGAATGTTGTAAAACAAATACTTATCTAAGTTTCCCACACTACATCACACAAATGAAGTTCTTCGGGACAACGATAGATACGATCTTACCATTATCTTAGAACTTAGTTCAAATTCAAAAATTATTAAAGAAATTGAAACAGTGCTGC
This sequence comes from Cochliomyia hominivorax, assembly GCA_004302925.2. NCBI lineage: Eukaryota > Metazoa > Arthropoda > Insecta > Diptera > Calliphoridae > Cochliomyia > Cochliomyia hominivorax. The sequence continues at coordinate 35,971,731 of PYHX02000158.1, forward strand.
CTTGTTGCGGCCTATGCTCTTTGTAGAAATAACTGTATTTTAAAATAATGTTTCAGATAGACACGGGGTAAATCTCAAAGACAAATTTTTGACAATGGTATTTTTTCGATAACTTTAAATGGACATTGTGTACTTGGCTATTAGCAGACTAAATCTTACTTTAATTGCCCTAGACGTAGTTATCTATGGAAGAGTTAGGGAAACCTCATTTAACTATTTTTATTGGAAGCCACCGTTACCGTTGAGATGTTTCGAAAATTCGCAGTGATTTGTGGAACAGCTTCAATTTACCAAAAATTAAAAACTTTTAAATAGTTTTAATTATGAATTTGCTCTTTTCCCGTTTAGTGTTGAAATAATATTGAATAATTAAGTGTTTTTCTTAAAGTAAATACTGTTTCGATATCCATTATGATTAAGTAATTAATTTTTTATAATTCTTAATATGCGACTTGTAAGCTGGTCGAAAAAAATGACATATTTCTCATACAAGTTCCCTTCCTCATATAACATTTATGGACAAAAATCGTACATATATACAATAATTCGTCAAATAAGCAAACAGCGATGTGCGAAGTTATGCGACTTTCTGTCCATAATTTTCTCTACCTCCCATATAATCCCAGAGAAATATTCATTTTAAAACTCGTTGATATTAAATGAATATAATTGTCACAATTATGTATTATACACATAAGCATAAATTAAAAAATTAAATTATACGAGGGACGTTTTGTATGGTTTTACATAATCAGGCTTCAACTACTAGAAATGTTATACTTATTTGTTTTTAATCAAAACTTTGCATTTAAGTCTTCTTAAATTTCAAAGTGAAGGCAAAATACAGTTTTGAAAATTCTAATGCATATTTGGTCATATGATAACGACTGCTTTTAGGACGCTAATAAATGTAAAATATATAGGTCCAAATCCAAATAACACCAATTCTACTATTTTAAAAAATAGTTATTTCAATATCGTAATGTAGAATCAGATCATCTATAAAAGATGATTTGACATTTATTATTAATAATAAATGTTTAATTTTAATTTTACTAAAATTTATAAAAAGTTACAAAATTTTGTTAATTGTAAAAGTATTTTGTGTAATTAAAAGGAATTTCTTGAACATTGTAATTCTAAAAGAAATCGTTTCTGCTCCATTATGCATTATACTAAGAAAATTTCTTTCTACTTGATTTATTACAATTTTTACTTTAAATAGTGAAATCAAAGTTATTCATACCATAAATAAATTATAAAACGGAAATGTCTGTCACTTAGAAAGTGTTGATTTAAATAGATTTAAAATTACCGATCATAGTGATCTATATATTTGCCCAATTCAGCAACATGAATGAGGATTATTGTTCCAAAAAATAATTATAAAAACTATACAACAATCAAAATATAACTAAAAACCACTTAATTATTTATAATTATCTTTAAAATAGAGAAAAGAAAACAGAAAACCTTACAAAAGAAACTCCAAAAAAGTAAGAATGCTATATTCGGCTGTGTCGAATTTGAAATACCCTCCACCACTATAGATAGATTTGGTTCATATTTTATTCTGGAAAGCAGGATTATAAAGGAGTAATACCGACATATGGCCCATGATTGTCAAACTAAAAAATATATGAAACTATATTAAAGATAATTTAGAAATGTATTATATCAATAGTTTTATAAGCTCAAACCGGTTTTCTGGGACAGGGCGTTATGTGGGATCTATAGCAAAATATGGACCGATATTGTTCAGATTAAAAACATATATTCAAGACAGTTAGTGAAATAATTGTGATGAAATTAACAGGTCATTAGTATTATATTTAACCATTAAAAAATAAATTTGTTGAATTTAAATAGAATTGACTCTTGTTTACCAGTTTTATAAGTTCAAAACAGTTTTCTAGAAAGGGGCCTTATATGAGAGGTACAGCAAAACCTGGACGTAGATCGTTCATATTAATATTATACATTAAAGGTAGTTAAAAAATCATTGTGCTGAGTTTCAATAGAATAGATCTTTATTTACAAATTTTATTAGCTCAAAATCTTATTTCCGGGAAGGGGGCTGATGCGGGAGGAACATCAATATATGAACCGATATTAACAAAATTGATAACATAAGTTTAAGGCATTCAGAAAATTAATTGTGTCAAATTTCAATAGAATTAATTTATATTTTATAGTTTTATAAGCTAAAAGTCATATTCCGCGAAGGGGCATTATAATGACCCCAACACAATTATATTTCTTTGAGCTCATTATTGTATCAAAATAAATGTAAAATGCAAATTTCAGTAAATCATCTTAAAGATTGGAACCCATGTTAGACACAGATTTTGGGGTGCATCAAAATTTCTGCCTATAGCGCTTTTTCGATTGATCCGATTTTGATGTTTTTTTTGCTCCATGATAAAAAGATATAACTGTAAATTTTTTGTTTTTGTTAAAATTAAATTTTTTGTTTAAATCCATTAATGTTATGTTGAAAAAATTTTGAGGTTGTTCAAGATATCGGTCTATTACTTGTTTACTGATGACCCGATATGGCTGGTTTTAAAAAGGAAATCCAATTTTATTGAATTCGAACAATTATTCTTAAGCTAATCTACTCAGATTTTGATTTGATGCAAGAATATGTGATCAGGGATAATTCTTTCTTGGTGTTACATACGAAATAAATAAGTTAATATACCACCATGACCACTTGTGGTAGTGGAGGTTATCAAAATAAAAAATTACATCCGTCAATATTAAAAAAATAATAATAAATTAATAAGAATCTATAATAACAAAAACTCCAATAATGATCCAAAAAATACAAGAAGAACTTATAACACGTAAATTTAATACATTAACAACTTTTGAAATACAGGGGTCTTACACAGATCATTGATAACACTGCGGGTGTTAACGCCAGCTTATGACGGCGATAAAACATAACGAGAAAGAAAAAACCAAAAATTAATTTAATGATTAAAAATATGAAATTAACATTAAATTCCTATCAATTGTGGTAGAGTGTTGTTGTTGTAAAACTGTGTAACTTGTAAAATTTTGTTTTATTATTGTTTTTGAAGGGAAATTATTTGTTTTAAGTTGATTTTAACCAGAGTGATTATTTGAAACAGCAAGGGGTTATATATTTCTGGAAACCCTATAAGAAAATGTAAAGTATATTTAGTTTAAAGATGTAATATAGTTTTCGTTATAGAGCAAAGTTTCTAAAAGATTTATAAAAAAGCTCGATTTAAAACTCTTTACAATTTGACTCAGGTTACGAATTGTTAAATCTGCGTATTATACTTCTTGGTTCAGATTTTGATTAAGTAGGAATGCTATATTCGGCTGAGCGGAATCTTTAATAGCCTTCACCAATACCAACTTGGATTTGATTTCAAGAACTTTATATAATATTTTCTTTGAAGGATAAAGATATTCGCCTTACAATTTATGCAGAAAAAAGGTTTAAGGTATTTATACAGGTAATATTTAAAGAAGTTACGGTGAAACATGGTGTTTAAAATTCTTTATCTTTATGTGTTTTACTTTAAAAGTATCAGTAAAAAGTGGTCTCATTTGTAGAACGCATGTATTTGTATGGGTATTTGTATGGGAGTTGTAAAAGACGACTCGCATATTTGGATACATCGTTTTAGAATATAATACGACTTGCTTGTGCAAAATTTTAATCGCTTTGTATTTAGGACTTTTATTACTTTAAAACCCGATTCCAGAAAGAACATTTTATGGGAGGTACCTGAAAAATAGGATCGTACATGGCTAATTTCAACAGGATTTGTCCTCAGGCCAAAATAGTTATATGTACCAAATTTTATTTAGATGTAATTTACGAATTCCTGCAGACTGTTCACAACGTTTACGTGGACAGCTAGCTTGACAAAGAGACAGACAGACGGGTATCGTAAAATCGACTCAATAAGTGATTCCGAGTCGAACGGTATACTTTAAGGTGGATGTAACATTATTTTGTTTCGGATATGGGTCTAAAAGATTTTTTCTACTAAATCGAGTTTTTAGATTTAAAATCACAACTTTCCAGTACAATAACAAATAATCATACCAGTTTTTATTGATCTCATTTAATGTATTTATAGATATAAGCATCACAACAATAGACAGATAGACAGACAGACAGACAGACAGACAGAAAGAAAGACAGAGACACATAGCTAAATCGGTTTATATTTTGATTTGATGCAAGCATATACATGGAATGTCCTCTTCACCATATGTGGTGAAGAGGACGTTCATATTATTTTACTAAGAGAGTTTCCCTCTATTGACAAAAATGGTAAACTAAAGAAAAGTATAACAAATATTCATGCTAAATTTTGTTAGAATTGGTTAATTATTGTAGGCGCAAGAATGTTTTCAACAAATGGACAGGTGGAAGAATATAAATCACCTCAGTTTTTGATTTCATGTAAGAAAGTGGGCCATCCTTCTTGGCATTACACACGGAATGAGAAAGCTAATATACTCTTGACACCATTTGTGGTGAAGGGTATACAAATTAAATCTATGGAATCTATAGAACAAGATTAATGTTAATATAATTAATTTAATTTACCACAAATATTCTAATTAGTTACTAACAAAATTTTTATGACACAAAAATTTTAGAGCTTGAGAACTATAATACTCTACTCTGGAATGGGGGACTAATACGGAAATTATTACTGAATGATATCCTTCAAACACGCCATACACATTCATGTCAAGTAAAAAATTATTGCCGATTTTTATTGAAATACTCATTCCGGGAGTGGTATATATATACAAGCTTGTTAAATAATGGTCGGATTGTATATGATTTCTTCTAAACCGAAGAAATTGAACTCTCAAAAATACAGTAGAAAATAAAATTTTCAAGAAAAAATTTAGTTAATAACATTATCAGGTTTGTAGATCTTAATTTCCAATAATAATGATATCTGAAGAAATTCTTGCTATTTATAGAGTAGTGTATTATCAAGTCGCTATTACAAATCACGTAAGAATATGTGTATATACTTTTCTGTATGTTGTATATTTTTATACCCTACACCACTTATGCTAATGTTTGTAACATTTAGAACAAATGATGTGACACCAATTTTTAAGTATACCGTATACCGTTCGACACAGAATCAGTTTCTGAGTAGATTTATGTAGATGTCCCTCTGTCTGAACTGTTCATGTAAAGGTAGTGAACACTCTACAGGTCAGAATTTCTGATATATTTTGATTAAATTTGGTACATGTTATTTTATTTTTTTCAAGGACAGAGCCTATACACAGTTCCCATGCAAATGTCCTCCCGGAATGGGGTATTAAGATCACTTAAGTCGTAAATATAAAGCGATTTCAACGAAATTCATTTATATAGCATTCTAAATCGATTAGCCAAATTATGCAAAGGTTGGTCCGTTATTTCTCATAGGTCCCATACAAGCCCTCTTCCAAATATCATTTTGAAGGGCATAAATCTCACATATATGTTGGTATTGTAATAACAACTGGTCAAATTTAGATAAAATCGATATTTGAAATTACACGAGAGTCGGTCCATCATTTCTTCTAGCTCCGATATTATCCCCAGAAAAAATCCTTTTCAAAACCATAAATTTCACATAAATATTAGTATCATGCGAGAGTCGTTCATAAATTTTTTATACCTGACATTTACATTCAACAATGTGGTGTAGGGTGTTACATAGTGGAGCTAGATCGACTATAATATTTTAACTTATTTTTATACTGATTTATAATTTTTCTGTGAAATTGAACTATTGACTTAATAAATCATTATGTTTTTAACATTTCCACATATTTTTTGTTTTTTATAATTAGTAATTAATAACAAATATTTTTCTTAAATTTTTCACTATTGTTTTATCTAAAATAAATAGGTTGGATTTTCTCCTAAAAAATCTTAAGCGATATTAAATGTTAAATTCAACTTTAATATCTTAAATTTCCATGGATTTGGTTTTAACGCCTTTTAACACTTGCTGAGCTTTTGTCAAAATATTTATTTATTCATTTTTGCTACCAAAAGTAAAATTATTTAAAAAAGATTTATGTTTATTTGAATTTTGAAAGAAAAAAAATAAATAAACCCGTATATTAGAATTAATAGCAAGTGGAACCATATGTGGTCAAAATTGTATGTTAAGGAGTGAGATGAAAAATTTAAAGCCAAATATTTTTTGATCCCTTTTTGAATAAGTTACTTTTGTGAAACACATCAGTTGTTATGTTTAATGTTAAACAAATATAGTTAAACTGATTAAGTTTATTAAATATTTTGAACAAAAATCAACTTGGATCCATAAAATGTAGGCCAAATAGTCAAAGGTCCGGCGTTAAACTGCTTCCAATGTTTTTAAACATTTTGACAACACATCCATTATGAATGCAGCCCGTTTAAATCAGTGCTCGGATTATTTGTAGTTAAAGCTAACGCAGATTTCCAAATGCCCCTAACAAGAACACTGCTAAAAATTTTGAGGTCAGAAACAGAGGACGGAAATTAAAGTTAAATTTTCAAAAAAGAAATATGCAGAATGGATAACGGAACAAATGTTCTGGTTGACTATCGCAAGTTCCTGGTCAATAATTTTATGTTGCTGATGTTAAAATAAATGTCATGGTATAATAAGCAATATGCAGTGAAGAAAAGAGAAGCCAATTATTTGTTAGAACGGCCTCTATAAATACCGAAATTTACAGCAAGAAGTTAAAAAAAACGGTTTCCATTAATAGAACTTCATAATGTGTCCATTTATTTCTGGCCTGACATCCTGTCACTGTGGTAAACAAAAACTTATGTGGTATGAAAACAATAATGTTGTATTTGTACCAAGACTGGCAAAATCTCAAAACTGTCTTGAGCTAAGGTCAATGAATCACAAGGACACAAGGAGTGAAGGTGTCCTTTCCCTACCTTCTTATCTACCTAAGGCCACTAAAGAAATATAAAACAGTGTTTTAGATTTAAATCGGAGATTGTCTACCTTTTCGAGCAGAAATCAATAACGAAAGGGTTTCCGCAAAAGATGATTCAAAATTTCATCACCAATGATTAAAACTAAAAAATTAAATCTGTATTTATTGATTTCGTTCTTATAAATAAATATATATATATATATATATATATATATATATATATATATATATATATATATATATATATATATATATATATATATATATATATATATATATATATATATATATATATATATATATATATATATATATATATTTATGTGTATTTCGAATTTTTCGATCTCCTTCCTTACTTGAACATACTTTGATATTAATAAAACAAAAACTATTTAAGTTGTTTAATAAAACGCATATTAAAAATTTGCCTTCAATTCCAATTACAATTAATAGTTAACAGAATGTAATAAAAAGATTATTAAACGACATAAGAAATCACTTAAAAAGATTCTGTTAATTTAAAAACCATTGACTACTGTGATGGCATGTGGTTGGACTTAATAAAAATAGTCACATAAAATTATTATCTACAGCAGTCGATTATTTAAGAAAAGCTGGTAAAATGTGACTCTTTTTTTCTCTCTCTCTATTTCTCTCTCTAGAATTTTGTTTAATTAAACGCCTTGACCACAGCTTGAATTTAGTTAAAATGTGAATTAATGTTTAGAAATTTTATTAAATAAATGACAAGAGAACAGTAGTAAAAAAAATGAGACTCGTTATATTTTATTACAAAAATAAAATATTTCAATGTATTAAATTCTGCTAATTTGTAAAATCAGCAGTCAAGAGATTTAATAAAATGGATTTTAGGAATTTTTGTCACTACGCAGAAATAAGTGGGAAATATATAAGAGAATAGTGTTTGGTTTGGCCGAACTTTAAATACCCAACTTCAACAAAATTTTTGTACCAATATAAGAACTTGAACCTTCTCTGGACCTCAGAATATTTTAAATTTTACACAAATTTTTTATTAAAAATACTTTGGTATTTTTTATGCTTTTTTGATAAAGTTACCATTGTAAAACATGTTAGTTATTATGTTTTATGACAAACAAATAAATATATTGTTAATCTGACAGAAATTAAATTAAATATTCTTAACAAACCCAACTTGGTCCTACAAAAAGTTGGCGAAGCCATCAAACTCTTTGCAATGTCATAAAGAGTATTGGGAGAACTTGTCCGATGAGAAAAAACCTGGGTCAGGAATAAGGAATGTTCAAAATGATGCGTCTTAAGCAAACAAAAAAATAGAAAGCATTTTCAAAAAAGCTACCAAAACAAGCTGTGTTAGTCCAGCACTAAAATTAGTTGTTACGAAAATATATGTTCTGGAAGATTTTTCGCAACCGAGGGTATGTTAAAGAAAAGTTTAGGACCCAAAAGCAGTAAAACTTTCCACAAAAATTCTTGGTGTAGTATTGCTTGCATTGCAGTTGCGGCAAAAGAAGTCAATCATTTGTTTCAACGGGCTTTATGAAGATTGAAATTTCCAAATATATAAAAAAACTACTTCAAATTCAAAAGACTTTATTATGTGTCCATTAATTTTTGGTTTGATTTGACGCCCTGTCACTATAGTAAACTTGCCCCTGAGTGGTATGAGAACAATAATGTGATTGCCTGGAGCTTAGACTAGTGCAGAGATATTGATCTCTTGTTAAAAGAGTGTTGAATAGCACACAAAAAGATGTCCAAAAGTTTGGTAGATTTAAAACGTTAATGGACTACCTATTAGAGCAAAGTGACAGAAAGCACTAAAAACACTTTAACTATAAAAAAATAATTTCTATCAAGTAATAAAATTAATTTTTATTAACATCTATGTATGATAAGAATTTTTCAATTTCAGTCCCTAAGGCTCACAATACTTATACGTTAATTTCTCTAACTCTATTTACTTAATCCCTCTTCTCTCCCATATTCAAGTTTACTTAACAAAATTTAGGTCAATTGTATAGACAAACACCTGTTTTAACAAAACAAGTCATTAACTAAAGATAATCATCCAATTCAATTGCAATATTTTATTGCAACATAATTATTATCTGTGTATTATCTGCTACAACATTTCTTTTGCATTCGTTTTACTGCAAAACCACAAAATACAACAACTATGGAACACCCAGGTTGACACCTTGCAATCAAATTGCAAATACGGTAGAAATATCTAGCCACAATATTCTATTTTAATTGTTGCTTTTAACCATGTTGTTGTATGTTGTTATTATTGGAGTTAGTTTTTTCTATTTATAAAGTTACTCCTACAATTTTAATTGTTGGCGTTTTCTTTAGAAAAAATTACATTTAGTTGACAACACCAATCAACAGTCAATTAATTTCAATTAGATAAAATTTTAAATACAATTTTTAAAAGTCACTTTAGGAAAATAAAAGAAACATACGAAGAGAGACAAAAAAAAAAACAAAATCAGTTTGCGAAAATATAGCAGAATCAAAAATAATGCAAAAAAGCCCACGTAAGTAAATACAGAGAGATAAACAGTAGTCCCTAATATTATACGAAAATTTCATGAAAATAAGTCTGGGAGAAATTAAAATTTACATTAAGTCTAAATTTTTAATTATCGGTCAAGCCAAACTATATAATACCCTACAGAACATTAATGGTTATAAATGACACCTATGAAAATTTTATGAACGACCCACGTGAAACGTATTTTCTGATTTATTCTTATGGATTCAGTACATTAGTATGATATTTACAATTATATTAAATTTATCTGTTTTAAAATATTTTTCTGAGTGTATTATATAGAAGAATATATGGACTAACCCTCGCTAAACTTCAAACATCGATCCCTTAATTTAACCAACTTATATGAGAGAATCAAATCTCGGAAGGGAGTTATATAGAACCTTGTAGGAATAATAAACCGATCCTTGTATAATTCTGCAAATAATATTTGAATATTATAAGGTATTCCTGGTCAAAAGGTCTGACTTAAAGAATCTCATTTTTTTGTTGGTTACAAACTGCATAAACGCATAATATCCCAAGCAACTTTGGTGGTGTAGAGTATAATTATCTAATTATCTAAAGGAACAAAACAACACTAATAAAGGAGCCTTAAATAAGTTATATTTCAAACGTTTTCAATGTTCTCAAAAGCCTTTTACTGGATGTGGTCTTACACATCCAGTAAAACATGATCAGATATTCGTTAAATTAATAACGTATATTCAAGGCAAGACAAATCATAGTTCTTGGACAATATAGTTTTTTTAAGGTTTCTAACTTTATCAAAATAAATATATGTTCCGAATTTCAAAGAATTAATTAAAAATTACAACCTATATGATACCCTGATTTTGGGGTGTATCAAAATTTTGCATACTTCAGTCTTTGATATATTTCCTTTTGATTCGATTTTGTTATTGTTAAATACTGTCTAAATCCATTTGCTTTTATTGAATAAATCAACTTTAAAAAGTTCTTTTTCGAAATTTTGAGGTTGTCTTAGTTAACGGTCCAAAACTGTTCTTCAAATGAACCGATATAGAAAGTTTAATGTAGGAACTGTTTAGGACATTAGTGGCCAAATTTCTTTGAATTCCAACATATTTCCAACAGGCAGGCAAAGAGACAGACATAGGAATGACAAAGTTAATATACCATCATCACGACTTGTAGTGAGGAGTATCGTAGTAAGGAAGAACACGGAACAAAATCTTTATTTCCAGATGATCTTAATTTTCGATCTTCATTCGCGAAGATTAAAAAAATAAAACTCATTCTTGATATATATTTTTTTCGATTCCACCATGCAAAACAAAAACAAAAGAGTAGTATTGCAAAGTGTTCTCTTAAGTCCATCTGAACATAGTACACAAATTCGACATTTGTACCACTCTTTATAATATTATGTCATTTCAAAAAGTTTCTCCAAATATTCATGTGATTTCTTATAAGTCGCAATATGAATGGGTATACTGTAAATATTAAACCACAAGGAGATGAGAATATATCTTATTTTTGAATATATTGAATGATATATGTAGAATATAAATATTCAATGTATGTAAAAGACTATGATATAAACATTATAATGAATTTTATGGCGCACTAGCATATTTAAAATTGAATGCAGTATGAAAATTAACTTAAGATGAATTTAAAAAGGCCTTATTTTTTAATACTTGGAAGTGTGAACAAAATAGGTGTTTTTATTATTTAAATTTTCAACTTAGGAAAATGTAGAAAAATCGAAAATTGGAGATATAGCATAATGAACCCATCTAGGAGAAAATATTCCACAGTGGAGCAAAATCGAATAAGTTATAGGGGTGGAATTTTTTTAAACACCTACCAAATGTATTATTAATCTTTTATAATTTTCGAATTATTTGTGGTTGTTTTTTTCGAGATCGCTCACATCCATCGGTTTAGTAAAGCAAAAAGATATCTGATATCTTAGACAACCTCCTGAGACTGAAAAATTTTAACATCTATTATGACTAAACGGCTTAATGAATTTTCATGATAAATTACTGATATTGATGATAACATTTTCGGATAGGGCATGGGGGAAATTTTTAATATCGCATACCTTTGTATTTCTTAAATGAAATTTAATGAAATTTGGCGTATGGAAGAAGAAGCAGAAGTGGTGTCCCTATACAAGCGGAATTTTTAATATCTTCCTTCAATTATTTCCAAATGAATCATGTTGAAGAGTATTAAAAATTAGACTTAGCCGAATGTAGCATTCTTATTTGTTTTATATAATTTTTCTTAACTTGATGTTTTTAAGATAAGGCCTTTAAGTAAATTATATTTATTTCTTTTTTCCGCATAAATCTATAATACTCAGATTTCATTAAAACTATCTTTAAGATTCCTCCTCTTTTAGTCGTTGTCGTCGCTTAAGCTCGTGGTTATTTTAACTAACTGAGTGTTAAAAGACTCTACACAATTTGAATGTACCAAACAGCAGCAACAATTTAATACTGCACCAAAATATTTATGAATGTAACACATGATTGTTGAAGTCATTCATACAAGTGTGTATACATATATGAATTTCATACGTCGCTGTTAGTCATGGCTTTATGAACTCTTTAAACTGCATTTGAATGGACTACAAGCAGAGAAAAAAATGTTGAGATAAATTTAGTACTCTTTTTAAGACAGTAGAAATAATTTTGTTGTTTTTTAACCATATTATGGGAAAGAAATTTAACTCAAAAATATTTAATCATAGTATGATAAATTATTCAAATTATATGATAAATTTAATTTTAACTTGATTTTCAGCTGAATTATTTCTGATCAAGCTACAATCGTATTATATGTAAATTAGATTTCTACTATAGTATGTTATCATTATTATAAATTAAGCGGTGAGATCGAATAATTCTTAACATAAATATATTTTAGTATAAATGAAATCACCGAACTTACAGTTTTATTTTTAATTTGATTGAAATTATTTCATTAACGTTTTTATAGCACTTTCTTTTATTTTTCTCGAACAGGTAGTCTATCTCCAACCTTCCACAAAGGTGTGTATAAAATGAGAAATGTGTTAAAATAATTCATACAAAAATATTTTTATTTAATAACAAAATAATGCGAACAAAAATATGTTTGTTTATGACCTAACAATATATTTTATTAGAATAAAAATATTTTTAGGGCGATAACAATAATTTTAGTGGCGATAACAATATTTTTACTGACGATAATAATATTTTTAGTGGCCATAACAATAATTTTGTTGGCGATAACAATATTTTTAGTGGCGCTAACGATACTTTTAGTGACAATAACTATGATAACAATAACTATTTTTAATGATGCAAAATCACAATGAGAATAAAAAAAATTTTATTAAGGTAACAATATCTAATAACAATATTATTATTATTTCTTCTCTGCGTGCAGTTGGTTGGATATCTTTTGAAAACGGTTTCTATTTTTTTGGCTTTAGAAACATCACGTGGATCATTTCATCCATTTAAGATTTTCTATCAAGAGACAAGTTATTTCATTACATTTTAATAAAGTTTTACGGCCGACCTTTAAATGATTGACCAACCATTTGTAGGACCATGATGGGTTTTGTTGAAAATGTTTAATAATTTTAGTACACAATTTTTTCTGGTCGCGCATTTAAATTAGAATAATAATATATTTAATATAATTACATATTTATAAGTATGGGACTTACTGAAGATAATGTATTGATCTTCGTATAATTTGACACATCGTTTTAGAATGTTATAAAACTAAATTAAAGTCGTTTTGTATTAATAAGTTTTGCGACCTTAAATGCCCATACCGGGAAGAATATTTGTATGGTGCTAGGTGAAATAATCATCACCAATTTCAATCACTTGATCTAAAATGATATATTTCCAATTTCATTAGGGTATATTTAAAGCTGCGGTCTGTATTTTGCTCACAAGGTTTACATGGACAGCCATCCGGCATGACGGATAAAAGAACATCATGGAATGGACTTAAAAGGTGATCTTGATTCGAACAGTATACTTAAAAGTGGTGGTAGCACAATTATTTTTACAATTTTTGTACGAACTACAAATTCGTTAAAAGTTTTAAATAAAATCGAGTGTTAAGAATTTATCGATCTCACTCCATAACATGATAATAAATAAATTATTTTCTAAAACCTCTAGTATGTTTGCTTGTAAAACTTTTCAACAAAGTTTTTTCTTTACGTGCATCAGCAGCAGCAGAATGTTGTCGTTTGTTTTGGTAGAATTGTGGTCAACATTGGTGGCTTCTTAAATTGTTGGCATAAAATAAATATTAATTTTTTAAAAAAGACAACATAAAAAAGAGTAAAAAAAATAAAACAATTTACACTTTATGTATGTCTACATGGTGGTTAAACACGAATACATGAGTTTACTTACATTCCACTACAGCACTTGCTTTGCTTTCAGGCTAAAAGTGAGTGAAATTGTTTTATTATTATTTTTTTGGGTGCAAAAAAGGTCGTCTGTTAACGACCAGGTCAGCAAACGTCGTCTGTCAGTGGTGGTATTGGCTTAATCAAGAAATGGAAAATAAATTGTTAAAAGAAAAAATATTTGTATTTATTGGAAAATTGTATTTTATTAAAAAAAACATCATAAGAAATGTTGTATTAAAAGTAATTTTATGTAAAATTACATTTTAACATTAACATATATATTTATGTAGATGTTTCCGAGAAGCGAATATCCTTAAGATAAGAATAAAAAAGTACAATATTTCAAAACTAAACAAGTAAAAATATTATAGTTGGTCAAGTCCAACTTTTTATTACCCTACACCACATTATTGATTGTAAAATCCTGCTACGAAAAATTTATGCTTATGTGTGCAATATATTATTATGATACTAACACCTATCTGAAATGTAACCCACAATGTCCAATTTAGAGCCCTGCCGATAAGCTCTAAAATCTGAATTGAAGCTAAAAGTGTGACTAAGTAAATAATATTAGAACTCGCAGTTACACTAATGTAATAGTAGTAAGCTCTCAGGTACCTTCTCGATTTTTTTGGATGTAATTTTTACACCTCTTGAGGAAAAGCAATCTGCAATTGAATATCACAGTTCGCCAACACCCCAAAGGAACTGTCATGACAAGCTTCTTGAGTCTACTTAAAATGTAATGGGCAATGTTCGCCTAAATTAACACCCAATGTATTGCTCACAGAATTTATTTAACAAGATTTCAAGGAAGTCTATATTCCATATTTTTCCAAATCATTACTTAATTTTAATACACAGTGGAGCAATATCCATTTTTTTGGATTTAAATCTGTAACTTTTGATGGGATGGAATGATCGTAGAGGAATATAGTTTTTGAGGGATTTTTGATTTATAGAGTCCAGATTTATTTTAGGTCTGAAAACCGTTACTCTATGAGGCTTTGGGATTTCAGAACATATCGAAATGGAAATAGATTAGCTACTTCTGAAGGCCTAACCAATATAATTTTACAGAGTGATAGCAGAGGTGTAGGTGACTATGAGTTGTCATCTTCGGTCACAAAACTATTTACAGTGATCGTACACCAAACCTCCTGGTCTTTAAGAGAACTTAAGTTTAAGAGATTTAAGAGAGTTTAAGAGACATTTAGATTATAAAATTAAAAATTATAGCGGTTCCAAGTTGGATTTTTTTCAGATATATATTTTTTTGTTTTATTTTTTTACACTCCAATTTTCGACTTAATTTCTCAAAAAAGCAAAAGTAGAATTTTAAAATATTTATGATTTTTGCATTCGCCCCGATATCGGTTAGAGAGAGTAGATAGTTTGCAATTAAGTAACAAAAAATCTATTGTGTCTATTTGTTTGCAAAAAAAAAAATATGCACTTAAAAAAATATTGTGGATTTTGTCTTACTGTGGAATATAGTTGAGAGATAGAGCGATGTTGGATCTCGTATATCTCTGCTAACTTTTTAAGTAAAACAAATAACGTAATTCCGATAGAATTTGGGTCATTATATGTATAATCAAGCTATGTTTATATAAGCTTAGGGAATCAAGTCCTTATAATATGATTTAAAAAAACATAAATTATTCTTCTTATAATAACTTCCAAAATTCTTTAAAACGAATTTTCCTTAGATTTCTAGCAGAACTTAATGATATCGACTAAATCAGATGAAAATTTATACAAAAATATAATCAAAGAACTTTGTTGATAAATAATCATGTTTATTTATTTGTTTTAAATATATTTAAACGCATGTTCCTCAATGTCTTATTAACAACAACTTAACCAAGAAATGTTGTCATGTTATTGTTGTTTTTTCTTTAGCATAAAATTGAAAATATGTAAATACGTTTGTAAAATTTTTTCAGTCCGATTTACATGGCTGAAATAAAATAATCACCATTTCACAATTTACACACATACATTTGAGTTGGGTCCTGTTTTTCTCAAGTTACTAATTTTTGCGGTTTTAGGTTGTTATGGCTTTTTAGTCCACTTATTTTACAAACATTTATTACATTCACCTGATTTCTTTACACAAATTACAAGACAAGCTGTTCAAGTGGCCAATGTTTCAACAAGAGATGAATAAATATTCATACATACATCATCTTATATATGTATGTATGTAAAATATTCATATAACATGTTATTGTTATGCATGGTTAAGGTCTGGACAACAGCAACATCTGTAAGGAAAAAATCACCAGAAAACAACAAATTCTTATGAAGACCATATACAATTTGTGGTATTTTTCTTGTTACTAATAAGCAGCGTTGAAGTGTGTTAATTCATCATCATCATCTCTGTTATTGTCGTCATATTCTTCTTACGCAGCCACCACAACTTCAGACACATCATCATCATCGTCATCCTTGGCAACAGGAGGAAATTTAAAGATTTATTTGTTATGTGTTTGCTTGTGTGTGTGTGTGTGTGTGCGTTAAATATTTGTCTGGATGATTTTCTGTTGTAGTCTATAGGCGGAACCTGTTAACAAAAACGTTTATCGCGTGCGGTACCTTTTTTTGTAACTACATTTTTTTATTTGTATAATTTTTGGTGGGAATTTTATTTTATTATTATTTTTTTTTCTCTTAAAGCAGGAGATTATTCCAATTCTTGGAAATGATCATAAGATATAAATTTGTGTTGGAAATCAATTTTTTAAGTTACTTAAAATTTCTTTTAACTTGATATGTTGCAAGATGTTGTATTGATGTTGTATAGTAAAGATACACAATTTTCATAGGGAAACTAAGAGCTCATATTCTTAAAATTCCTTACACATACTGATACCGAAACAGGGTTCTTGGAACATAATATGCTTAGAAATGCTATATTCTGTAAAGGTACCTTTTAGTCAAATTTAGACCGATGAACTTCTTCATTTTTTTAGTGCTAAGCATAATTGAAAAATCAATGAGTTTGATTAGCTTAAAACTTAATTTTAAAAATTAATTTTAAAAAAGGGCCTTGTATGGAAGCATACGTTAAATGTGGATCTTAACGAAATTAGTTTAAATTGAATAATTAAATAAGCTTAGAATCCTATTCCATTAAATTTATATGGAAGGTATGACAAAAATTGGTTCAGACTTAATCCATTTTTTGGCGTTACGCATTTGTGAAGGAAAAAATTGTGCTTCCATCTCATTTAACTACAACTAAGGATCACTTCCTGAGTCGACTTGCCCATGTCTGTCCGAGCAATCAGTTTTGAAGGAATTTGGCAATTGCAAAACCTATTAAATTGATTACTATCAGTCCCTTATTTCATATTAGCCTCATACAAATGACCCCCGTAGAGGATTTAAGCTCTTAAAATAAATAATATTTTTAATATTCTTATTATATTTCATAGATCCCATTCAAATAATATTTTTAATATTCTTATTATATTTCATAGATCCCATTCAAGATTTTGGAATTATAATTTCGGTAGTTTGGACCTATTTGTACAGATATAGGTGCAAAAATTGGTGTACCTCAGATATTAAATTCTTTTAATTAATGAGTAAGATCGAAAATTTCTTAACACACATTTCTAATTAAAATTTTTATTTTCTGTTTAATTTTTAATCAGTAAGGATTAAAACTTAAAATATCTTTTTGTAAATTTTAATAATAAATTCAGTCAAATTAAAAAAAATGATCTGTAATGTAATTGGTTTCGTCTTTATTAATATATATGTATGTTAAGAATTTTTCGATTTCACTCCTTTTGAAAATCTTTTTAATAAGTCAATATTTTCTCAAACATTTTATTTCAAATCACTCTGTTCATATTTGCTGAAAATTTCAAGAAAATATCTCTCTTAATATTTATTTTCAGAAATATGTAGCTCTAAATCGTACATTTGTGAAGTGAACGGTACAAAAATTAAGCAATTAATTTATTGTTCGTATTATCTTGGTAATCCAGAACTTTAACAAATGTTTTTTAATATAAGTATATCATCCTAAGACGAATTTATTAATATACCATTTTATTATTTTTATTTATACCATTTTTAAATTCAGAATAATAATTTTCAAATTTCAAAATTTCTTTGCGTGTACTCTACACTAGAATACAATTTCTTAATTCAGGCCCTATATTATTTAGCAAATGCTCCAACCTTTGAATTTAACAGTATGTATGGCAACACTGCATTTTCTATTTTAAATGTACAAAATAATAATCACCCTACAACATGAATAGTGAATTGTGGATTTTATGTCAATAATGAAATTGGTTTGTGAACCTGATAATTTAGTTGAGTATAACACTTCTTAATATGAAGAAAATTCACCACAAAGCAAAGTTGGATAATAGAAATCATACATAGATTTTACATATTTTACACATCGTGTAATACGATGTGAACACTAATTAAATATGTTGAATTAGAAGAGAATTTACACGAAACGCATTAGAATTCATAAATTTATATTAATTGTGATTAATCTACTTTTATTAAAATTCAAATTTTGAGTTATTAGCGAGTTTATATATTCGAATTTTTACATGTTAAAGACTTTCTGGGTTCTAATATTGTGTATTTTTGGAAAAATATTATTGAGTATATTTTGCAAGATGATATTTATGAATCGTGATATATCGTGTTATCACTAAGAATTTTAAAAAAGTCGATATAAAGAGAATATTTAGATTATTTCAATATTCTGTCGAAAAAATTTTAACGATCTTACTTAGACTCATGTTATTGCCACAATTTGAGATCGAACGATGCTCGAATGTCAAAACGTAATTTCAGCGGTAATAGTGTTTTGGCAGCATTTTCTGCAGTTGCCAATCTTAAATTTTATGAATAAAAAAATGGATGAAATCTAAATTATGGTTTAACGAACACAGCATACTTCAATTGGACTGGCCAGCTTGCAGTCCAGACTTACATTGAATGCAGAACTTGTGGATATATATTTCCCACGAAATGTATTCAAATAATGCCCAAAACGAAGGCAAATTGACTTTAACAAAGTTAAAACTATTTATATTCGGCTATGCCAAATCTTCAATACCCTTCACCACAATGCGCAAAAGAAATACGTTATTTTACATAAATACACACACTTTCAAACGTTACACTTAATGAGTCAAAAAATAGTTGTATTTTTGTCTATAACTTTTTTCTACTGAACCGATGTTGATAATTTTTGGTAATGAAGTAAATATGGCCTAATATTATGTCAAAAACTTTACTCTAATTTGTCGATTTATAATTGACAATATTTTTGAAAAATCTGAAGATGTTATAGATATCGGTCTATATCTTTTAATAAACTAAACCAATTTTGCTTGTTTTAAATAGAAAACTTCTCAGGACTGTAGTAAATACTCAGGTCAAATCTTATTGAGTTCTCTCTATTATTTTAGATATAAGCACGTTATTAACAGACACACAGACGGGTAGACAGACAGACAGACGGGCAGACAGACAGACGGGCAGACAGACAGACAGACAGATGGATGTAGCTAGATCGACTCAGATTTTATTTTGATAAAAAATATATACATTATGGAGTCTGATAATATTCCTTCTTAGCTTTACACACAGAATGATTGGAATCAACTTCAACTTTTTGAAGTTGATTCCAATCATCTAATTTGTGGTATCAGTGCCATACCATTTATTTGAGGTAATTCACAGTAAATGATCATTCATCTGTTATAAAAATCGCTATAAATTTAAGTGCGTTCATAAAAAATACAACTAAAATGGCAGTTAAACCCTAAAATTAAAAATAATAATAATAATAATGATAATAATAATAATAATAATAATAATAATAATAATAATAATAATAATAATAATAATAATAATAATAATAAAAATAAAAGCTTTTTGCTAATTAAACCTCAATAAGTTTTTTATTTAAGTACCTAAATACAAATCTGAAAAGTATCACATGTGGTGAATAAGAATAATGTTAACTCCGTATTAAAAGTCAAGAAGGAATTATACAAGATTCCTTATTAAGGAGTGAGATCGAATAACTTCTTAAGACACATATATGTAATAAAAATGAAATCACTAAAATTACAGTTTTATTTTTTAATTAATTGAAATTATTATTACAATTAACAAAATAAAATATTTTTGTAGTTTTAAGTGATGAATTTTTAATTTTTTTTTTTCGAAAATTCTTCCATTAAAGTTCTTATAGTATTTCTTGTCACTTTGCTTGAATAATTGTCCATCTTCCTTTAAATCTATCACACTTCAGGACAATTATCTGTGCTTTTCAATTCTCTTTTAAGAAGTGGTCAGTATATATTCACTGGCTTCAGCTCCGGACAGTTTTGAGAATTTACCTCTCTTGGTACAAATACCACATAATTGTTTTTTCAGCACCCAAAGGCTTGTTTACCATAATGAAATGATGCCAAATCTGAACAAAAACAAGTGAAAACATTAACTAGATTGCTTTTGGATCATAATCTTTTCTTCATCAACATAAAATTTGGACCAGGAATTTGCCACAAATATGCAAGAAGATATGTATTGTCACCCATTATGCAGCAAGAATATTTAATTTAAATAACTTGACTTCAATTTTCGTGCTCGATTTTTGGCCTCTTAACTTTTAGAAGCGTCTTTACCTGGAACTTTACAGCCTTGTATTTTTTCAAATCTGCATGACTGTAACATTTCGTACCAATAGAAGAGTACTTAGCTAACCGGGCTGCTTTCCTACCGGATATGTTAGAGCTCTTTTGAAAATACTCTAAATATTTTTGGCTTTAGAAACATCTGGTAGATCATTACTTCCAACTTAATTAGGATTTCAATGAACGGAAAAGTTACACCGGTACTGTTAAGTAAGATTGGAAACAGTTTGGATACAAATCTTAAAAAATATTTAGTAATTTAGAAACGCACCTTTTTTGGTGACTCATTCTAATCAAAACATAATAACTGACGTGTTTTACAAATGAAACTTCATAAAAAATTAAAAAACGTGTACTAAGCTTTTTTCGATATCACTTCTTATGTACATTCTATACGTCATTGTGGCTGTATATGATCAAAATCCGAGCTGAGTAAGCTATGTCCGTCCTTAATTTTATAAAAGCTTTTACCTGAAACTAAAGATTAATCAGATATCGGTTTTAACTTCTTTTCCTCTGAAACAATTTTCTATTTTAAATTACGATCTGCTGCATATAATAATAACCACAAATGACAAATTTCATTGAACTCTTACATATTATGCCTACATCAGACGTATATAGATAAATCGTTTCAGATTTTGATTTTATGTTCATAAGAGTTATAGAAGTGCAGGAAATAATGATGGAAATCCCACTTTGCTCTGTTTGATGGTGCAAGAAGTGGTAATAATGGATGGTTTTGTTAATTAAAATTAAAGTGAAATCTATATTTAGAATCCATTTTCTATGTTTATAGTTCAAAATTGGATTTTATTTAGTTTAGTCTTGTCATAAACCAAAGTGAAAATTGTAGCAGTGACTCATAAACACAAAATTTGGTGTAAATAACATTGTAAGGTTAATGCTGATTGACATTACAATTTAAAAAAATTACTCTGTTAAATAAATATTCCGGTTTGTCAGATGAGCTATATGATATACCATGATTCTGTAAACATATGATTGTATGAATTTACAACATGTAAATATGGCAGATATCGAAAGCAATGTAAAAATTAATTTGATAAAAATGTTTTAATGGTTGAGATTAATATAATGCAACTATTATATAATTACAGATGACAGAATAAGACTATAACGTGGTATCAACCACCACAAAAATCATTGTTGAAATGTTTGCTTAAAATTGCGACCATTTTCGTGGGTACTCATCTCTCTCCTAGAGGAGCTAGAAACTTTCAAGATACTTCAAAAATACCGTAAAAATAACTGTGCGAAATGTCACTAAAATATATTGAACAGTTATAAAACTATGCAATATTATTCACATATTACATGGAATACTGCAGTACATATTTACATGGAAATATGCCAATTTCTTGGGAGAGGGTATTTTAGGGTTGGAGGAAAAAATGTACATAAATATAAATAGTATCGTTCGAAAGGCAACTGTTTGAAAAATAATTTGTACATAGAAAAGTACCTTAAGTTAATATCTTAAAAAAATTCTTTAAAAATTAAAACCTTTTATTTAGTTACGCCCCACATTGGGTTCAAATATTCCAAAACTGGCATTTTTTTGACTTAGAATTCCAAATTGGCAATAAGTTGTGATATCATACAAAGCTAAAAACAACAAGTAACAATGCTTTAGTCGATCAGGACCGACTATGTAATAACCTATACCAAATTGTTGATTGTAATTGACTGCAACCAAAAAATTTGTGGACGGCCTTTGTATAATTTGCTTTTCTTATTTATAAAACTAACA
>PYHX02000158.1:35994236-36020883 GCA_004302925.2 Cochliomyia hominivorax
CGTGAATTAAAATAGAATTAAAGACCAATGGAAATCTTTCTCATGAAGAAGCCTACCACCATACGCATTTAAGTTATCTTGAAATTCACTACTTTCCTAAATGCTATGCAAATAATTATGTTCGTTTGTTTGTGTCTTTAATTTATTTTATTTGCAGTGATTTACTTTTTCTACTAATTTGACCTGTAATAAAACATAATACCTTAATGATAATATTCGGTTACTCAAATCATTTTGATAATCTTCTGTGTCAATTTAACATTAATTCCTTTTGAATTCTTAAGTTGTGTCAAATGTCGGTCTATTAACTTTTTTCTAAAAGACCATTAAAATTGATTTTAAATAAGAAAGTTTACTCAGCTTTTGATTAGAGGAAGTATGCGATTTTGAAAAGAAATATATTTAATTGCTCCTGAATATCTGTAACATTTTTATGGCTCTCGATAAAACCTGCTTTTATGCGATTTTTAAAATTTACAATTTATTGCACTCGGAATCTTAAGTTTAAATTTTACTGCGCAATATTTTTTAAATAATTTTTTAATAATTTTTTATCTTAAAATTGCAAATAAATATTAATTATCTTTTCACTGAGATTATGAAATTATAAAGAAACTTAAAAAACAATAATTAAAAATTATATAAACAAATTTATTTAAATGTTGTGAATTTCTTAAGGAATAAAAATAATGTTGCATACTTTTCAGTACATACTTTAATACCAATATAAAACGAATACTTAATATTAAAGTATCACAAATAGCCACTAGAAAAATAAGTATACGGCACGTGTTCGAAAAAAACAAATAATTGTAGCATAATTTTCTGCGAAAATTAAATGGCAAACGGTGCGTATGATTAATATATTTTTTTAATTTGAAAATACCAGCGTAGGTGGTTGGGATATATGTTTGTGCTGATGATTTGTGTAACACTCTCTTTTAGGTATAATGTTCGTTTCAGAGGGTAGAAATCTCACATATACCTTGATATTGTAATAAAAACTGGTCAAATTGGAATAATATAATGTATACGAAGGTCGATCCATTACTTCTTCCGATATGTCCCCCCAGAAAAAAATATTGGCATAAATATCACACAAATGTTAGTATCGTAATAATGTACTTTAACCTTAATCATAAATCAGAAAATCTCCAATTTACATCGAGCAATGAGGTGTAGGGTCTGACTATGTAGGCTTGATCGATTTCTTACATGTTTTTATCTTATTTTGATAAAATTTCTAATATAAACGTCAAAAAAAAAAAAAAAAAATGTAAAATTAAGGGAAAAAGCAGTGGAGATGACTTTTATACAATTTTGTATAAAAGTCAAGGAATTAATGCTTTATTGAAGATTTGTATTTAAAAGCTTAAGTCTTGTGCAACAGAGCATTTTCTGTATAGTTTCCAAATTTATATAGTTATTGAATTATAAAGCTTGTGAATATTCATAACGGAATTTTGAATCGATTTGATATCAAGTCATAACAGCTGGATATGACACGTAGACCTGTAATGTATAAAAACCATGGCTTTTAAATACAAATTTTTAACACTTATTAAACACTTTATCAAATCTATTCTATTTCAATGTCTAAAAATATATGAACCAAAAAAAAAAAAACACAAAACTTTAAACAGACTTTTTTATTACTTAAATCCTTAAGTGTTGATCCTGTTATAATTGGATTTTTTTTATCAAACAGATTTCGTATAAATCAGTTTGCCAAAATATCTGGAAATAGCTTTTTAAAGTCATAAACTTCTGCAACACTTATATGAATTGTCTCCTAAATATGACTGTTACATTCACAGCACATTTGTTAAATGATATTTTCTTTTACAAATCTCGTCTCTAGAGAACTGATAAAGGCTTTAATGTTTGCTCTACCCAAGGGAGATTGCCATATGGTAGTCGATGTAACTTATTGTAAATGCCAATATCTAACCTTGCCAAAACCAAAGAAATTTTAAATGCTTTTTCATTCAACAAGCCGAAAACTCATAATCAGTAACGTTTGTAACAAGCAACGACATCATTATCGGTCTCATCATCAACGTCATTATCATTTAAAATGGATAACCATAGACAACAAATTTCCTATGATGGCATCTTTTTTTGTGCACAATAATGCTTTCAGCTATTTCAATTTAGGCCAAAACTTATCTTTACGAATAGAGTTTAAGTTAAATATCATCAAGCTGTTGCTTTCACATTCACTTCTAGCTACACTTTTCAATTGATGTTTTTTCGTTTAATTTAAACTCGATTTCCGCTTAACTGTAGATGATTTTTCTATTCATCTTGGGTGTCAGCATGTTTATAGGTTGAAAAAAATAGTAGTAAATAATGCTATATTTATAAACAACCTTTTTCAGTTCTTTTCAAACTTGATTGCTGCCTGTGGTTTTACAGTTCTTTCCTAAAGTTACTCTTATGTTACTCTTATGGTGTTACAAAATTTAATGTTATCTTTGCTACAGCAACATTTTTTACAACTTACAATTCTAGTTGGCAACTTAAGAGAAGGTTTTGCTGCTGATGTCCTTATTGCCTTAATCGATTGTATGTACTTTCATTGTTTTGTTTTGTTTAGAAACAGTATATATTTAGGCACTTTTAAGTTTTTTCTCTAAAACTTTGTTGTTTTTCGTCTAACTTTGATTTTATCAAGAAAAGTGTTAGGAATCTTATATTTGACAGTTTTAAGCTGAAAATTTCAAGAAGAGATTAACAACACTGAATTTGTTGACACTTTTTTTAGTTATGATATTAAATATATTAAAAATAAACAAATGCTGAATTGCAAGAGCAGTTCTTCATTTAATGGCAAACTAAACAAGAACTGAACTAGAACTAAACCAGAAGTGAACTAGAACTGAAATAGAATTGAATCAGAACTAAACCAAATCTGAACTAAAACTGATTTTGAACCGAACTATAACTGAATTAGAACGGAACTAGAAGTGAACTTGAACTGAGCATGAATTAGAGCCAAAATAGAATTGAGCTTGAACTAAAACTGAATTAGAAATGAACTAGAACTGCACTAATACTAAACCAGAACTGTACTAAAACTGAACTAGAACTGAACTATAACTGAATTAGAACTTAACTAGAACTGCACAAAAACTAAACCAGAACTGAACTAAAACTGAACTAGAACTGAAGTAGAAATGAACTAGAACTGAACCAGAACTGAACTATAACTGAACTAAAACTGAACTAGAACCGCACTAAAACTAAACCAGAACTGAACTAAAACTGAACTAGAACTGAATTAGAACCGAACTATAACTGAATTAGAACGGAACCAGAAGTGAACTGGAACTGAGCTTGAACTAGAGCCAAAATAGATTTGAACTTTAACTAAAACTGAATTAGAACTAAACTAGAACTGTAGTTGAACTGAACTAGAACTAAATGTAGAATTGAGTCTTATTTTAAATCTGAATCAAAAACTCAATACAGAACTCAATTCGATGTAGAAATCAACTTCATTTAAAAGTAGAATTCTGCAAGTAGATGTAAACGAGACTGGAAATTTAACTGAGTCCGTACTTGAACAAATATAATATAAAACAGAAATTAAATTATCATCTAAACTGGGAACAATACTAATATCTGATCTGGTATCCTAACCAAAAATTCAACTAGAAACTTAAAAGGACTCTGAACTGAAATCAAATAGATAGATTTTGAACTAGAAATAGAACTTAAATCTGAAGCAAACTCTGAGTCATAATTAAATAAAGAAAAATGATCTTAACTGGGGTCTGAACTAATAATCAAAACTAACTGAAATTTTATTTTGAACTAAATTAAATTTTTAACTATACTTCGAAAAATTTAAACTATAATCTAAATTAAAAGCGTATCTAGAATTTGCGCATTAGTTACAATTTGAAGAAGAACTAAAACTAAAATCTGAGCTAGCAAACAGACAAGATTCAGAACTTTAAGTTGAATTAGAGACTAAAATAAAACCTAATCTAGAATATAAACTAAAATCTTAACTAATATCGGAACTAAAACTAAACATTAACTATAATCCTAATCTAGAATCTCTATTATAACCAGAACTAAAATATTCAATCTGATCTTTAATAAATTTTAACTCGAATTTTTTATAATTTTATTACAAAAATTATTGTCAACATTATTTTTCCTCCGCAAAGTAATTTATTTAAAATAGTAATAAACATTTAAGTTAAAACAAATTTAAGTAGCTGCTAATGGTTTTTTATCTTCAAACATTTGATTTCCCCTTCCGCATCTTATCTGCTTCATTCTACTCCTTGAAAGGAGAAAATTAAACTTTATTTTATTACGCCTGTATGTAGATCTGTCCAATTCATTTCATTACAATAATCTCTTGTTTTTCTGCAGTTTTGTCTTTTTCTACAGCTTTCTTTTTGCTTTTTGTTCTTATTTTACTTTCAGAAGATTGGTTCATTTAATTCGGATTCATTTGCCAAAAGCAAAAATGTCGCCATGACAAAATATTTGAAAATAAAACGTTTGTAATGTAGTGGAAGTAAAATGTGCACCAACAACAATTCATACAAATGCTAACTTTTGCATTCATACCAATACATACTTAGTTACTAACACCCCGAAAACAAAAATCATGAATATACGCTTGAACAGGCTAAAACACCAACACCAATATAAAAACGTTTTCTCCACAAAGAATAAAGAATATTTTATTCGGCTATGCCGATTCTTCAACACTCTCCGCCACAAATACGCGTGAAGTAAATACATTATGTTTTGTACATACAAAGTAAAGAAGAAAGTTTACATTATAAAAACGTTTCTCTTAAATATAAACACGTGAACAGTTTATGAGTCATAAAATTTGTTTTATTTTTACAGATCTTCGCTTGAACGTAGAGATCGACTCAGATATCGGTCTATATCTTTAAATATACTGAACCAATTTTTCTGGTTTTAAATAGAAAACTTCTCCGGACTATACAAAATTTTAAGGCCAAATTTCATTCAGCTCTGTCTATTATTTTGGATGTGTCTGTACCTACAACAGACAGATGGACATAACCAAATCAGATTTTTATTTGATTCAAGTATTTTTATATATAAAATGGTGCCTAAGAGTTTTCCTTCTTAACGTTACACACTAAATGACAAAGTTTATATAACCGCTTCACTACTTGTGTTGGTGGAGGGTAGAGAGAGAGAACAAAAAACGAAGAAAAATAAAAAATTATGCGCTGAAAAACATTCATAGAACCAACCGACATAATCTCTATAATATAAACTATGACGATAACTATACAAACTGCAATGGAAGTATGCGAATGATTTGGAAAATGTTGAGCTCTATAAATGCAAACGAAAACAAAATAAGGGCCAGTAAAAGTAAAAAAAGAACACAAAATGGCAGAAATAGTAAAACTTGTGTTAAAAATATAGCAAAAGAGTGTAATACTGTAGAATTGTGTTTTATAAAAATTCAGTAAAAACATGATGGTAAATCATAAAATGAAATTTTGCTGAACAAATTTTGCGCTATAACATCCTTCAATTTGTTTTTGGTTTTTTGTTGCAAGTTTAACTAAATTCTCTTTGTAAACATTTTTATCCTTTTCCCTTTATAACTTTATTTTTCTCCACCCCATCTCTCTCATGCTCAATGTCTAGTGACATAATTTTTTGTTAGTTCGTTTTATTTTTACTATTATTTTTTTTTCTGAAAATTTCGCGTTATGAATGAATAATTTTATAATCATATTAACAGATAAAGTTCCATTTAAACGAGGGTTAATTGGAAATGATCTACAATTCATTTTAACCTCCAAAACCAGAAGTGGTGATGGGGGTATATTAACTTTGTCATTCCGTATGTAATGTCAAAGAGGAATCATCTAAATATGATCATAAAATATGTATATTCCTGCATCGTGTCATAATCTAATATGATTTAGCTAAGTCATTCTGTTCCTAAATCTGTCTGTTGGAAACATTCTCCAGCCTATAACAATTGCCCCAATTTACTAAAACTATGCTAATATCTTAAGCTGCTTGAAACCAAAAGTTATAGACCGATATCTGAGATTACTTCAAAATTCAGAAGAAGAATTTTTCTAATTTAACTTAAAAACTTAAGCCCCTTTCCGGAATATGAAAAATTTTCCTTTAGTTATGTACCAGTGCTATTACTTTTATTAAAAGTAAATTCAAACCCGTTTCCGGGAAGAGATCTTATATGGTAGCTATAGCAAAATTTGGACACATATTGGTCAATTTATCAATACATATACATATCAATATGTATTGATAAATTGACCAATATGTGTCTAAATTTTGCTATAGCTACCATATAAGATCTCTTCCCGGAAACGGGTTTGAATTTACTTTTAATTAAAGATCAATTCTACTGAAATTCTTACCATCTTTTATATATATTATTACTTAGAAAAATCTCGGTCCATACTTTGCAAAAGTTTCCCTTCCCAGAAAATACTATTTTGCTTATAAAACTACTAAATAAAGTTCATCCTATAAAAATTCTCTTCAACTATTTTTCTAACTGTTTTGAATATATAACATTAATTTGACCAATCTTCATTTTGCTAAAGCACCCATTTTTAGACTCGTTCACGAAAGAAAACTTTAAAGTTTTAAGATTTTTAAAATTATAAAACTTTTTTCGAAACTCGATACAATAATTGCTCTATGCGTTACTTATTTGAGTTAATGGTAATATTTTGCTATAGTTCCCATTTAAGGCCCTTTCCCAAAAAATGGTTTTAAATTTGATAAAATGTCTTTTTAACTCTTTTTAATATATGAATCCATTTGAAAATCATCAGGCCATATTTTTATACTTTATTACTACTTTATAGTCTCACTTCCTGCAATGGAGTTCTAGGATTTAGATGTTCCAAATATTTTACCATATTTTACTATAGTGTTAATAGGGCCTTATTGCCACAAATGGTAAGTAAGTTAATTCAAGGAGGGTATTTAAGACTCGACACAGTGGAATATAGCATTCTTATTTGCTTGGTTTTTTCCTAAAATCGACTCATCCATTATTATAACTAAACCACAGTCGCTCCAATTAACATAAATTCTAAAGAAAATATTCAATTTACTCTCGCATATGATTCACTAACAAATATCTCCTTTAACATTCACTCTCACATACAACATGAGCAATACTTCATATTCAACTCATTTCTATTCGAAACTGTCACTGTTTATGACGATGATGATGATGATTATTTTACTTGAGTATTAGTAATCATCATGCATCATCATAACTGAAGAAAGCTGATCTGGTTTAAAAAAATGTGTATTTTATGATTTTATTTATTTTATTTCATAATTTCTGTCATACAGTCTACTCTTTTAGGAATGAGTTGTGTACATGACAATGAATTCCTTTTTTCGGTGATCACTCCTTTTTTTCCATTAATAATTTGAATTCAGACGAAAATGTAGAGAAAATTAGTTTTAATTGCTTATAATTTGTTATGGTCTATAAAAACATAGAACCATTTTAAATGGAATTAAGGAAGTTAAATGTGAGTTTTAAAATTATTAATGTTCTGTTATGAAATTTTGAATTTTTGCATAGAGGAGAATGAAGAAAAAGGAAATGTAGTTGGAAAAAATGGAAAGGAAATTAGAAAATACTTTGAAAAATATTTTTAAATTTAGTGCGTTGAAAAAAAATACAAAGGAAGGTTTAATATTATACTTCATGTATTGAAGTCAAATAAAAATTAATATATATATATATTAAATATATATATATATATATATATATATATATATATATATATATATATATATATATATATATATATATATATATATATATATATATATATATATATATATATATATATATATATATATATATATATATATATATATATATATATATATATATATATATATATATATATATATATATATATATATATATATATATAGTGTGCGATATAAAAAGTACAAAGTAAATACGACTGATCTGAAGGAGACTGGATGAGACCTGTTTTTCAGACAGCGTGGTTGGCAATTTTATTAAAATCGAAATAAAAGTGGACTGTTTTTATTTGCAGGGACATTTTAGCCTCACATTCGCAATGTTGAGTGAGAGATACTACTTCGATGGTTGTTTCAGCATGACAACGTCCCGAAGCATTTATCAAAGTTGGTCAGATATAAGTTATTAGCTAACGGGATTCCTAATTTGGATAAGTCCCCCAGTATGTGGATTTGTATTCTGTAGAGAGTTTATAAGCTGCGTTGGAGTCTGAGGCGATGACTACATCTACTCCAACAAAATTTATAAAATTTAAGTCCAAAAACACCTGAAGCACTCTGAAATCGTATACTTGATATGCTGTTGTTTACCTTTTATTAAAATGAAAATAACTCTACAAAATATCCATTAAAAATGTGCATGATAGGCTTATAGATCTTAAAGAGCCATATCAACAATTTCTTGTAGGTTAGCAAAGATAATACCAACGTACAAGACCAATTAGTTTCCATTTTGAATACCTTCAAAGTTATTTTTTTATTATATTAAAATTATTTCAGACATTTAGATGTGGATATCTTTAACAGACCAAAGTTATTTAAATTTCTTTCTTCCCATTAAAATAAAGGTAAAATAAACTCATTTCATTAAAATTTCTATAATTTTTAGAATTTTATTTTAAAAATATACATATGGTGTTTATCTGTCAATTTCTTTTAAAAGATTTTCTCCATTTCATTTCCCCAATTTAACTTCATTGCAAACAAAAAAAAACATTTTGAAAACTTACTGAACTAAATATTAGAATTGTGCAAATGTTAGCAAAACTTAAATGGAAACAAAAACCGAAATAAAGAAATAAGAAAAAAATATTTGAAAACATGTACGATACCATGGAAATCCCTTTTGTATCAATCCAATATGTAAATAAAAATTCTATGTGGTAGATGAGTAGTGCCAAATGTAACTGCTTAACAAAAAAGGAACAAATATGGCTACAAATAGAGGAAAAAGGAATAAAACTATAGAATACAAACCACATAGACAAAAAGATATTACTAATCTATATTTCAAATGAATCCTACAGGAATTCTATTTTTTTGGAAAGAATATCAAAAAAAAAAAAACTATTAAAAAGGGTAAAAGTCTAATTTAAGTTTTTAGGTTTGCAGTCAAATTTAAAAAGGGTGTTTGAGACATTTCTGATAAGGAGTAAAATGTATCACATGTAGGAAAGAATTTTTAACAGTTTTTCCCTTTTGTTAATCTTTAAAATTTGAAGCACGTTTTTTTCTTTACGTACCTCAGTGCACAGTAGGACAGAATCGATTTTTTATACCCTCCTCTATTACAAGTGGTAATAAGGGTATCTTCACTCCATATGTAATGCCAAGAAGGCATCATCTCAGATCCCTTAAAGTATATATATTATTGAATCATATGAAAATCTAAGTCGATTAATATATGTCCCTCTGTCTGTTTAAAATATTCTCATGTCTAGAAAAATTATCCGAATTCGGGGAAATTTATCCCTGGTATTTATTATTAACCTAAGCAATTTCCTTTTTAAAACCAGCTATATCGGTTTATTAACAAAAAGTTATAGACCGATATGCGGGACAACCTAAAAATTTAGAAAAATTTACATTTCATAATTTTTTCACAAAAAGTAACTGGACTTAAACAAAAATTTAACTAATTATACAGTTATATATCCTTTCTCATCACACAAAAAGGAATTAAAATCGAATCAATAGAAAAAAGGTTATAGATACTTTTCTTAAATTTGTTATATATATTTAGCTTGACGAAATAAGAAACCCAAATTTATTTGATTGTGATGTGGTCATTATTTGACTAAGCTTCCTTATAAGGCCCCTTTCTCGGAATACTGTTTATAGTTTAATAAACTGTTAAATGTAAAAATTTTAAAATTTGGCATAATCAGCTTTCCTACTGTCTTAAATATATATTATTAATTTGTCTTATATCGGCTTATAATTTGCTATAACTCCCATATAATGGATTTGGGCTCATTAAACTCTTAAATAAATATCAATTCTATCGGTCCATATTTTGTTAAAATTTCGATATAAGGCCCTTTTCCAGAGCTTTAAAATTTTTTTAATAAAGATCACTTCTGCAGAATTTCGGCACACTGACTTTTCTAATTATCTTAAATATATAACATAAATTTGACCAATTTCAGTCTATATTTAGCTTTAGCTCCGATATAACGCCCCTTCTTGAAACTCTTATATGAATAAGAACCAAATTAATTTAAAATCATCACGATTGCTTTCTTACTGTCAAATATATATGTTATTTTCTTGGCGAATATCGTTTAATATTTTGCTATGGCTCCGATTTAAGTCACGTTATTGGAAAAAGCTTTAAAATTATAAGACTTTTAAAGTTGAAATAATTCTATTGAAATTCGACACAATTATTGTTCAATACTTTACTAATCTAACGAATATTGTACCATATTTGCTAAAATTCTCATTTAAGACCCCTTCGCAAAAAAGGCTTTTAAGTTTTATAAAATGTTTAAGCAGTCTAGTTTATTGGGCGATATTTGGTTATTACTATTATATAATTAATAATAAGCATTTTGCATCTTTTATAGTAAATATCTTTTTCTAACATTTCTTTCAATCGACCATTAACAATATTTATATATTATTTAAGAATATGTTACTGTATTTGATAACAATTCTTATTAAAACATTTTGCCGAAATCGGTGTATAAGCAGATGAACTAGTTTTAGGTTTTTTGAAGAAATATTTTCAACACTATTAATTCAGCTTAAACTTCATTGGGACTCCATGGGCGATGTTATAAGAGCATAAAATGGGTTACTTCAGACATCAGATTTGTTAGCGCTTGTCCAATTTTTCTTTTTCGCTTAATTTAAAAAAAAAAAAAAATATTGCCTTATAGTCCTTGCTGAAGCCTTTCAAAAATACGTGAACTTCGGTCATTGATTCTTACATGAAACAATCTATCTGAATTTCATTTTCAGAATAACTACTGAATGAAACAGTTTTCAATTTTTCTTAAGTCCAAAAGGAGTGTACAATATCATGAAGCTTCCTATGCTTTGTTCTAATATGCGTCCTCTTTCTGTGAAAGTGCTAATAGAAGAAATCGTACAGCGGTTTTTTATAGTAAATAAAGATGTTTCTCATTCTTAGTTAAAAGAATGTCTAACTATGATCTCTTGGTGGGGAAATGTGGGTTGGGATACAAATAACACATTTTTTCTCTAAAACATGAGATTGAGATGAGATTTACTTAACAGGTAGTGTGTCTCTATTTTAAATCAACCACACTTTTTGACACCTTTTTATGCACTTCAATTCTTTTTTAACAAAGGCCTAATAACTCCTCTTTCGTTAGCTCCATGCAGTTACGAGAATTTGCCTCTTCAGATGTCTTTTAAATGTTTACCATAGTGACAGGATACCAAGTCAGGATAAAATGGAATCTTTTGAATGGAAGCAGCCTTTTCTTTAAGCAATCCTTGATGTAAATTTCGGTATTTATATGGCCTGTAGCTACAAATGATTGGCTTCTTTTGGGAGAATGGTAAATATTTCTTCAAAATTCCGAACACTGAGATAACCGAATTGTTTTCCTATCGGATGTATTGGGAGCTCTTTGAAAACGCTAATTTTGACTTTCGAAATATAATTTGGAGCAATTATTCTACCCGAATTAGTTCTTCTATTAACAGACAAGTTTATTTAATAATTGTATTAAGTGCTTTTTCCAGGTCACTCAATTTAATGACATGTTTTACAGAGGTAACTTGATTAAAAAGTAATATAATGCTTGGAAAAAGTGCCCCCTAGGGGATACTAACATAACTCAAAGTTATTTCCACTAACATTTTTTAATTCTCATATTATTTATCATTTAACTAACTTTTAGTTCATTCTGAATACATGTGTATTTTTGTCCATGAAACTAATCATTATACGTTAGTGATAAAATAATAAAATTTCAACTGTTTAAAACTAATATTTTCTTAAACTTTTCCATTATTTTAATAGGAAAAAATACTTGTGATAATTGTTTTATTAATTCGAAATTAACATTTTTATCAACCCAATAAATTATTTAACAAACACTTTTTATAAGAAAAATTCAATATAATAAAAACATTTAAACAATTTTTTTTGCAATCATTTGCTTAAGTAAACTTTTTTGCTTCAAAAAATATCTAGACAAGAAGCATGTGTATTTGCAACAAAACTAGAGAATCGAGTGAAAAAAATAACAAGCTAACATGGCTAAAATACAAATGACAATAATGGTTTAGAGAGATTATTAAGAGAAAAGCAATAGAAAATAAACGACAAATCTAAAACACAAACACCCTTAAATAAAAACTATTGATACTTTTTGTATGTTTCAAGTACTCACTGCGATTGTGAAAATATAAAAGTTGAATGCCACAAAGAGCAACATATGCCACAAATGGTCTATTTGTTGTAGACAATTTAAAGCACAGAATATACAAATAAGCGAGAATGGCGAATTTGATTATTGGGAGTTTTGAATACCCTGCATGAGTGAAAAGTGAAATGGAAATAACCTTTATTTTCCGAACGGCTAATGCAAATTCAATGAGTTTGTACATTGTTAACCTAATCTGCCTCGGTTCACAGGTTAATTGGTCATCTCGGGTCATAAAAATATTTAAAATGATCCAGTTGGTAGGGTTTCGATCATTATTTATGACACACGGAAAAGTGAAATGAGATAAGTTATACATCATTGTATTGGAAATAATATCCGCTTTTCAAAAATGCATAAGATTTTACGCCATAATAAAATTCATTTAACACTTCCTTTGGAAAAATTCCATGAAAGTGTTGAATAATGATCCAGTTGGTAGGGTTTCGATCGTTATTTATGACACACGGATAATTGAAATGAGATAAGTTATACATCAATGTATTGGAAATTATATCCGCTTTTCAAAAATGCATAAGATTTTACGCCATAATAAAATTCATTTAACACTTCCTTTGAAAAAATTCCATGAAAGTGTTTTCCTTAAAATATCTTAATGAAAATTTTCACATGAATAGATTATTTCTCTTTAAAAAAAATTCGTAATTCAAAAAAATCGAAAATTTTCAAAAATGGGGTTTTACATCTTTTTTGCTATATTTTACCAACTGATATCGGGGAGCAAAAATTTCTATTATCATAAATTTCAAAATATATTACACTTTGCTTTGCTATTTAAAAATTTAACCGCAAATAAGAATCTTGTGAAAAAATAGATCGAATTTGAGAAAATATGGTTCCTAAGTCTTTAAGTCAAATTTAAAGGCATATAACTTTTAGTTATGTGAAAGTATTTTCAAAATTTGTTTCTATATAATGATTTTTTTCTTTTTTTTAATTAAGAACTATAACAAAAGAAAAAAAAACATTAAATACTTAAATATTTTTCTGACCCGAGATGACCAACTTTGGTACTTACAATTTAAACTCACATACGCTTCTACTAACACTGTGTGAAATTTCATTAAAATCGGACTGGACATTATATTATTTTACATTTGAAACACTGTGCGTCGAGAGTATTTTTTTTTAAATTCATATATGTTGTGATAAAATATTTGCTCTCCAGAATACCTTGGAATTTAAGCAGGTTATATTATATCTGTTATGTGCGATAATTTGGATTATTTCTTATCAAATAAAAAATTATACACTTATTTTTGTTTTAAAATTTTAACGCATTTTATATGTAAAAATAAACATCAATTATTCAATATTCTTCAAAATTTTCATTTAAATTTTTACATTCTTACTATATTTTGTGTGTAATTTTACAGACAAAAGTCTAATTATCTAATTATATCAAACATTTTATGCTCATTTTTTATGCATAAAATGTTTGATATAATTAGAATTAGAGTAATTTTACATTTATTTTTAGAGTGTATAAATTGAAATTTGGTTTTTAAATGTCCTCAAAATCAATATGATTTTTTTTTTTTTGCTTTTTTATTGAATTGCAAGAAAATACTTACCAATAGATATATATGATTCTGAAATGTTTACAGAATTTTGTTTATTTTATTCTTTAAATTCCCAAAAATATGAAGCAAAATCCGGAACTTGATATATTTCAGATTTTGATCTGTAGAGTTCGCTTTTACTGAAACTCTGAAAAAAGCCATTTGAAAGTCGTAACGATATCGAGACTAGCTATATTCTCGACTTTATTCTGTTGTGTAGGGTTTCTGAGTTTTAAATGTTATGGGATCAAGTTTTCAAAATATTTTTCCTAAAAAATAGCCAGTTTTTTTTTTTTTTTTTTTTTTTTTTTGAAAAATATTTATATTTTCACACAGTTAAAAAAAATTGACGTTTAAAATACTTATTTCCCCTTGAAACCAACCATGGACCATCTATGGCTCCAAGAACAAAGTTATAATACTACACTTCTCTGCTATTTTGCCATCATCCCAATCCAGCCCCACTTTGCACTGTTAAAGAGGAATTATTTCACTTCATTTGTTAAAAAATTATAATAATAATTCCGTAAAAACCACATTATCAAGACTTTAGTTTAATAAATATTAGGATTTATTTGGCAGGTTCGATTATTATGTCTTGTTGTGCCAGGAACGAATTCAGTTCATTCATTGTCTCCAGTAGGAGTAAGGGAAAAAAGTTATGTCTTTTTGGTAATTTTTAGGTAATTTTTCAAAGTTTCCTGACTTTATTTAATATGGGTTTCATATTTCCTTGTTTTAATGTGTCTCAATGCCTCTTAACGTGAGGAAACAGCATTTTGTGAAATTCTCGTTGCAAGTTCTTGGAAACAATATACGTCATCAATACCATTCAGCTTTGAATCTGTCATCTTCAAACCTTTTCTTCTTACCTCAATATCCAGTCAAAATTCAATAAGGTGTGACAACGGTTTTCCCCAAATAAAATATGGTTATCATTCTTTCACAAAGAATACTTTTTTAAGCATAAATTTTTACATTATGACAACAGATTGAAGATGTATTTACAATTTGATTTTTACTAGATTAAAAACTAGCGTATCCTGAAGCAATCGAACTCCGAATGGCAATAAAATTCGATTAGGAGAATTTCAAACGTCAAAATCATTTAATTTAATTTAAAATTTAAATGGTTAAAGATAACGAAAGTATGTTAACTGTTTAAAATTCCAATGCACTTAAGTTGAGAAGCGAAATGATGACTTAGGAATCAGCGTTTAAAAACTAGAATAACGATATTCATCTCTGAAACATATTCAAACATTAAGTCGTTTAAAAAAATTTTTCTTCAATTAACTGTTTGTAGAAAATTAATACAGTTAGTAACAAGAAATAGAAAAACTCTTTACTTATGGTAAAATTGATACACAGAGGTCCGGAAAGCTTTAAGAAAGCATCCTAAGTGGATCCTATTAAATGCTTAAAATGATACAGATTCGCAATTGAAATATTTTTTTATAAGATAAATTTTGTAAGAACCGTTACAAACACTATAACGTTTAATCTATATCCCCCTTTTACCATCAAGTATCGTTTATAACAAAAAAATAACCCAAACAAGACATTCTCACGTTTAGAGATTTTAGTGTCAAAATGTTAAACTAACAGAAAAACAACAACAGCAAGAACAAAGTGAAACATAAAAACAAAAACAAAAAGCAATAAAATATGTAATAAAAAATTCTTTCAATGTTTTTATTCCTTTTTGGTGGTAAAAGTCATAAATGTTTCCTTTTTTCTGATTCATATAAATATTTTTGGGGTTTTAATATCCTTTTTAGCTTTTTGTTACTTTAAGTCTTAAGCAATTATAATTGAACATGTTTTGATTAATTGTACTCGAAGGAATAATAAATATTAACAAATATAACAGATACTTATAACATGTGTAAAAATATTAATGTTTGATATTTTCATCAGGGTAAACTTATTTTACCACATATCCACACAGATGCATATGTATGAGTATAAAAGTATTAACATTCTTATACTTTTCATACCACAAGTCTGAAGTGGTATATTTATATTTTATTTAGTTATTCCATGTGTAACGTTAATAAGGAATCATATCAGACCCCTATCTTATATCAAATTATTATCTGAGTCAATTTCGCTATATCCGTCCTTCTATCTGCCTGCTGGCAGGCACGCTCACATTCACAATAATGGACAGACCTAAATGAAATTTCGCTTGAGTATTGTCTATAGTCCTGAGAAGTTTCCAGTTTAAAACTAGCAAAATCGGTTTATTATATTAAAAAATATAGACTGATATGTGAGGCAAACTTTAAGCTCAAAGAAAACTAACAAGTTTAGAAAAAAACATTAGGAGAAAATGTTAAAAAGTTAGAAAAAAATGTTAAAAAAATTTTTTGAAGATGAAGACGATATTTAATATTTAGTAATTAGTATATGTTTTCCATATTTTAAAGAACAATTCTTGCGGTTCTAGTTATTTAAGCTGGTTTGACAAATTGAAACGGTGTTATAAAAGGATTAGTTGTCACATGTCAATGTATATCTTGAATATGAGCTCTGGCAGTATTTCCTGCCTGACTGTTTGTCCAACAAAGTCTGCTGGAATCATTATAATGATGTCAAAAGTTACATTTGTATTAAATGTAAGGCAAAATTGCAAGACACTTTGTAGTAAAACAGTCAAAAGTGATTTTCCAGGATATAAATAGAAATGTTATTTTTAAAAGACCTCAAGATTAAGAGATAAATATATTTTGATAATGTCGCTACTTGTAATCATCTGATTTATAATCTTTTTGTAAATTTTACAGGTCTTTTTATCTGATAGAATGGAGAATACTGTCTATTTAATTCTCATAGTTTAATGTAACTTATGTATGTATTTTGATGAAAATAGTTCTTATGATATTTTGCAATAAAAATATACAAACAATTTTAAAATTTTCTTACAATTTCGAAAAATGTCAATAGCAACTATTATTGAACTGATTAGGAAATAATAAAAACAATTTAAAACAGTAATTCATACCATCATGAAACTTGATTGAAATAATAATGAAAATTAATGGAAACAATTACTAAAATTATTAAATTTGATTAATATTATCATTTTGGTGATAGGAGTAAAAACAAACAAAAAATTAATTAATATAAGCAATTTCGTAATTGAACTTGATTTTAATGTTTTCTGTATATATACAAAAAATATAACTGATTTTATTACTCATTAATCTTTCTGTATTATATTAAAAAAAACTGTTATACGTGAGTGTATGTGAGAGTGTGTATGTACGATACTTACCGTATCAACTTCACATGCATTTATGTTTTATGGTATTAAAGTTTCGACATAGCTGAATATAGTATTCTTAGTTGTTTTTATTTATTTAACTGCAAAATCATCTTTTCGATATTAAAGAAAATACACAAATTTATAATTTTTGTTTGTTCTTTAACATATGATTTATTTATGGAAATATTGGGTCATGTATAAGTTCAAGAACTTTGGTTTTATGGACAACATAAATAACGAAATTATTAAAGTTTCTATTTTATTACGTATGTGGAAATTTGTTTTTTTCTAAATCGATTCATTGAGATTGATTTAAAGTTATTTTTTAAACTGTTAATATGTTTTAAAATTTTTTGGAGAGAATTCATAATGAAGTTTTGAATGAATACTGATTTTGACATATTTTTGGCTTTAAGTATTTAAATGCAATAATATTGGGGTGAAAATAATACATTCATCGCAATTTCTGTCTAATTGGAGAAAAAAACTGAAACCAAATGTGTGTAACATCAAGACAATGCTCTGCATGTTATGCTTGTTTTTCTATTATATGCAGCTAAAATATTGTCGGGGATTCTACGCCAGACAAGAGTCCATTATGATTAAAATCACTTTAATGAAAAATACACCTTATTACGGAACATGTACAGTAAAAAATTGGTTTGATTTATTGTTCATCTCAATCAAAGCAATTCTTTTAGCATGGTAACAACGTTGTGTCTTATGTTGGACTGACATCCACCCGATGATAAAACTGCTGATTATGACATAATTTCATTTGATTTTGATAATTTTAATTAAAAAAGATTTTTTGTTCCGAAGGGATGTATATTTTTTACATTTTGTTTTATATTTGTGTTCATTAAATAAGATTTAAATAGCTAATAATACAAAAAAGTAAGTCGTTTTGTAATAACGTTTAAAAAAATTAAAGAAATTTTATAATTTTGAATGAACATTTAAAGGACACGTGCAATAATTTCTTTTCTTTTCAATGTCGGATCCATTACATCATTCATTTGAACCAATAAAACTCTTTCTAGAGAAAATAACTGGAATTAAATTTTCATTAATAACTTTACCAAATGTACTACCACACAATTGAAATTATTGGCCAAACTTTGTTAATATTGTCGGGATGAAAAAAATGTAAAAAAAGGATTAAACTAATTTCAAATAAAAGAGAAAAAAAAATAATAAATTAAAAAAATTAAAAAATTAAACTTTTTTGCGATGATTTAGTGGACTTTTTATAAAATAGAATATATGACTGG
The DNA here is from genome assembly GCA_004302925.2 of Cochliomyia hominivorax. Lineage (NCBI taxonomy): Eukaryota > Metazoa > Arthropoda > Insecta > Diptera > Calliphoridae > Cochliomyia > Cochliomyia hominivorax. The sequence goes on from PYHX02000158.1 coordinate 36,012,853, forward strand.
TAATCATATAAAAATTTTAGGTATTTGGACAATATTTAAGATATCTGGAATATTTTCTAAAAGCAATATTTTTCTTATTTTTTATACCCTACACCACTGTAGGTTGTTGGGATAGTATGCGCTTGTGCTGATGTTTGCAACATGCAGAAATATATGTGATGCACCTATCTTTAAGCATACCGTTTGGCTCAGAATCACTTTTTGCGTCCGTCCGCCTTTCTGTTTGTCCAGCAAACTGTGTATGTAAATGTTGTGAACACTCTACAGGTTGCAATTTCGAGATCTTTCGATGAAATTTCGTAAATGATATTATTTTATCTCATTGACGAAGCCTATTAAATATTTTTCCCGTACAAATGTTCCTCCCCGAATAAGGGTTAAGGTCAAAAAAGTCTCTAATGTAAAGCGATTTTTTTTTGCGAAAGTAAATCTAATTATATTCTAAAGCGAAGCGCCAAAATAAACAAACCCTTTTCCTAATATTACTATTAAAAGCATAAATCTCACATATACGTTTGTATTGTAATAATATCTGGTCAAATTAAAATAAAAATATAAGCAAAAATCTATGTGCGAAATTATACGAGGGTCGGTTCATAATTTCTTGTAGCTCACATATAACTCTCAGAAAAATTCATTATAAAACATATAAAGTTCACATTAATGTTAGTATCACGATAATTAGCTGTTCATTTAAGAATAAAAATAAATTATATGAGGGTCGTTCATTAGTTTTTTGTAACTAACATTTCTAACCAACAACTTGGTGTAGGGTATTATAGTCTTACTTGTTTCTTAATTATATTTTTTATTACATCATAGTTTTATTTTCGTTACTCTTAGGTAACTGAACTGTGTATGGGAGCGAATCACTGAGTGTCCAAAAGAATACGTATGATAAATATTTAATTCTAACACAGACACTTAATATCAAGTATACGTATACTAACTCTTGAAAGGTATTTTGAAAAGATATATCATTATCAATATGTTAAAAAGTTCAAAATTCCTATTTTAACTAATACAGTTGAACCGTCTACTGGTTCTGGAACATCTTTTAAGATGAAGTTGAACAATATCGGTGGGCTACTCGAAAAACTTTTGAAGAAATACATCAGATATTTAGAAAAACTCCATAAAGTATGAACCACTTTATCTTCAGTGATATTTCAGTTCTTAATATTACACTGTATTGATTGAGATATATCTTATGGGTGCTTCATCAAGAAAATGGTCTGAAGAATTCATCAAAGTTGGAATAAAGTTTAGTTGCATATCCTGTGTTGCTCAAAAATTTTTTTACATAATTAATATATGCTAAGGAAATTTAGCCAAATTATTGTGTTAAATATCAATGAAATCGGTCTTTATTTAAGTGTTCTATAAGCTTAAATCCATTTTTGGGGAATGAGCGTTATGTAGGACCTATATCAAATATGGCCAGATATTAAAAAAATTAATAATGTATATTCAAAATGGTTACAAAATTAATAGCGCTGAATTTCATTGAACTCATTAAATTATTCAGACGGACACATGACTCAGATTTTGACTTGATTAAAAATAAACAAACTTTATAAGGTTTTAGATGATTCCTTCTTGGCATTACATACAGGATAACAAAGTTAATATACCCTCATCACTACTTTTGGTAGTGAAGGGTATAGTAAATATTTTTCATTGATCTATTTTAAAAGAAATACAATGTGTTGTTGCTGGGAAAAGTATAAAATTTCGTAGGTCCAAGTTTCTGTTACAGTTGCTTCATAATAATAGAAAGTTTTTAGTATATGTATTTTTCGGAATAAAAAAACAAATAATTTTAGTATTTGCCGTATTTGCAATTATAATGTTAGTACTTATTAAAAATAACTTAATATTATACACACATATGGTGTCGAAATATTTTAATTTTTATTTGAATAAAATATACCAAAAAAGTAGTAAATGAATATATCACTGTAACATCAAAATCACAAAACCCTGTGATTCTGCTGAGACATCAACAAAATTGTTCTAACCATTTTATTAAAAGACAATGTTCAAATGTATTGTTATGGGTCTAATCTTATTAATTTAACATATAAAATTTCTCGAAGAATTCTGCACTTTAAAAAAATAAGAACTACAGGAATTGTGTTTGTAAATCTCAAAGACAATTGGCTGAATTTTTTGTATTGTTTTTTATATAATTATATAACAAAAACGCCCAAAATTCCAATTCATAACTAAGTACGAAATATTAAATTTGCTAAATTAGTTTATTTTTGCCATTTTTTTGTTGTGGCAAATAATATCAAATAATATTTGCTTAATGCAGAACTAGTGTGGCATATTTTTATGCCCTCCACCATCGAAATTTGTGAGAGAGCAATTAAACTTTGTCATTCTGCGTGTACGCTAAGAAGAAGCTGTCTCAGAGTCCATGATGAATATATCGAAATAAAGTACTTTAAATCAAAATCCGAGTCGATTTAGCTATGTCCATTTAGCTCTTCGTCGGTCTGTTTGCTGTTGGTATGCTCACATTCATAATAATTGACAGAGCTCAATTGAAATTTGGCATTAGTATTTGTTATAGTCCTCAAAAATTTCTTATTTAAAACCAGTGAAATCAGTTCAGTACATTAAAAGGTATGGACCAAAATCTGAGGCAACCTCTATATTACAATGCAATTTTGCTATAACACTAAAAACTTTTATATAATATATACGTCTGTGTGTAAATCAAAATGTAATGTACTTACTTCACACGTATTTGTGGTGGAGGGTGTTATAGATTCGGTGTAGACGAATATGGCGTTCCTAACTTGTTTATTATTTCAGTTTCGCATTTTATGAAAATAATCTTATAATTAATATCGAAAAATGTCTGAGTGCTAAAATTTCCCAGTGAAAAAGTGACCAGAATTAAGAAAAATGAAAAAATTCAATTATAAGTTACACATTAAAGACAGTTAGAAAAAAATAATTTTGCATTTTCCTGGAATTGTTCTATACGTAAGAGATTTATAATGGGAAATCATTATTTCAGGAGGTATATTTCAGGATCTATTTGTCACAGCATAACTAATTTTTTTTTTGCTTTTCTTTATATTAAAAGAATGGTTTGTGTAACTTTCGGAAAATGATATTTAAAAATGGCTTCTATGGGACATGCAGATCTAGAGGAGGAATATCAAAATTTTTGCATATTTTAACTTAACAAGTTTTTTCATTAATCAGATTTTGATAATTTTTTACATGATGATGAATTATACATAACAGTCTATAATGAATAAATTATGTCTAAAATCAATTACTTTTTAAAGAAAAAATAGAAAATTTTCAGGGAATTTTAGATTATCTTAGATATCGTTCTATATCTTTTGATAATTGATGAACAATATATAACACAATGTGTTGCTTTATACATAAATATTAATATTGCAAAGCAAAGAAGGACAGACAGATGGAAATAGATAAATTGGATACGATTTTTATATGATGCATCTGTTTACTTGTGTGAGGTCTAAATGATTCCTTCCATCACTGTATTGCACACAAAAGAACTACGTCAATATACCCCGAACTATTTGGGTGGACAAGGATAAGAAAACATATTGCAGATTACGCATCAAATATCTTGAAGTTTAAAACTTATTTGAAAATAACTAGAAAACACCATGCAGGAATCTCGCGAGAAATGCATCTAAAACACATTTGAAATGGTCATATTTTGCTGATTAAAAATAATAAATTTAGGCAGTAGTTGAGAGAACTAAAGGTATTGGCACAGAATAGAAATAGGCTTAAAAATGTCTCTTGTAGGAGCAACTTCGTGTTGAGTTATACCGACAGACAATTTGTTAGACAAACATTGTTACATAAATTGAAAGATTGATTCTGTTTTTATAGGTATATTTTTTAAGATTAGAATGTCCATCATCTTCTTTAGCTCATCTTATGCAATTCTAAAATATTCATGGTCTTCCCCATATGGGTCTCCCCAAAGTAGCCTTGTAATGCTGGCGACTGTTTCATTGTCCACACACAGTGTTCTATTTTCATAGCGCAGCAAATTCGTTTTACCTTTTGTAGAATTCTTTTACAAGTTTTTTTCATTGGGAAATTTTACTCACAATTAAGAGAAAAAATTTAATTTTCAAACAATAAAATAGAAAATATATTTATATGAATATTTTACATTAGCTTATTCATATTGTAAATACATACAAACACATAATTGTAAACCAAGTGAAATAGCGAACGGTGCGTTGCATGGAATTTTAGCGATTTGAATAAATTGTTATAAAATTTGAAATTTGTTTCACCCAATAACCAACAATGCCAGTCCATACTAAATAACTTAATGGATGTTTTGTTATTCATATAAGTAAATGGAATTAATTGTACGCCAATAGTACTAGAACAGCATTTGTGTGTTAATGTGAATATTTTTAACATCACAAAATATTGGCCTAAAGAGTGAAAATAACAAAATTCTTAGAAATTTTCATTATGAACTGAAAAATTAATTTGGAATAAATTCATGTTACATTTATTCAAAATTTACATATTTCCAAAATTTATAAACTCTTGCCAATTTGGAGATAAAGTTAATGTAATTTAACAGTTTTGAATAGTGCATTATATTTAGAACTCTCAACCACCATAACTGATGATTACTTAACCCTTCACAATCACAAATGGTAATGAGGATACATCAACTTTGGCCATTCCATGCGTTAGTGCCAATAAAGAATTATCTCAGACCCTTATAAAGTATAATATTTTTGCATCAAATAAAAACCTAAGTCGATTTAGCTGTGTTCGTCTGTCTATAGGAACTTCTTCCGGCCTAGAATAATTTTTAGAATTTAATGAAAGTTTTGGTCACATTGTTTGTCATTGTCCTAAGCATTTTCCAGTTCAAAGCCAGCTATATTGCTTGATTGGCAAAAAGTTATAGACCGATATCTGAGACAACCTTAAAAATTATGAAAAAAATCTTTTCTAATTTTTTTTCACAAAACTATAACATACTGTTCGTATTTCACCGTCTTGCAAAAAATGTCTCCGAATTTTACTGGTCTTAATTAAAGTGTGTTATAAGCTCTAATACGTTATCTATAGCGTAATATGGAGCAATATTGTTCAAATTAATAACGTTTACTCAGATAATTAATTTTTTGTCAAATATCAATATAATTTGTCGGTATTTAATAATTTAAACAGCCAAACCCCGCCTTCTGGAAAGGTTTTATGGTAAATTAATAACCATATATTCAAAGGCAAGTTTGGGAATTAGCTGTTATAATTTCAATAGAGGAAGTCGGATCATATTTAAGAAATTTATAGCTATAAACCATTATTCGGGAAGGGAACCATAATAGAAGCTAAAATGAACAAAAATATATAACTAAAACTTAATAACTATATAATACACTTAAATTTATATTAAAATTCTTTTGCCTGAAAAATTGGAAAAGTTCTTTTGGTGGAAATTTTTAGATTAATCAAATATGGTGTTCTATATGATTTTTTACCAATGAACTGATATAGCTGCTTTTAAAACAGGAAAATGGTTTAGGGCACTCGGGAACCAATGTGTTGTCAAATTTCATTGAATTCGGAGTAATTTTTCTAGAGCGTGAGAATGTTTCCAACAGAAAAGACAGGCGAAAATAATTAAATCGACTCATATTTAAAAAATATTCTTTATGGGGTTTGAGAAAGCATTACACAAGAAATGACAAAGTTAATATATAAGCAAAATTGACGAAACTTGAAATAAATTTAATTAATTTTGCTTTATGGATTATATTGGGCCCAACATACTAATATAAAAAATATATTATATTAATGACAATTAACTTTTTCTGCTGTAAAGAAGTATTGCAGATCAAAAAAATTATCATTCATATATGTTAATCAAAAACGAAACCACTTGACTAATAGTTTTAATATTTTTATATCTATCCTCTGCCCTTAGATCTGGGAGTTTGGAGGGTTTTTCTCGATTGGTGAAAATACAGCATAAATTATTCTTAGAAGCAGTCTTTTTTGTAATCATTTCTTTATAAAGCCTGTTGAAAACAATGTTTGGCTTCTTATGCCGCAACTGGATGTTGCTTGCCATACTTAGAACATTTTGGAAAATTTTTAATGCTTTTGTGTCCTAAACTTTTCTTAAACACTTCATCATTCATTATGCAGTAAGATCATTTTTTTAAAAAACTTCAATTATCTTACTTCATTTCCTGACAGAAACATTATGAGCATGTTTTTAACTCCACATTAGCTTTAACTTTTTTACCAAATAATCGGAGCAATGGGATTGCTGGGCAGTTTTTCTAGCGAATGTATTGGGAACTCTTGCCTTATATTTTTTGACTTTAGAAATGCCATGTGGACCATTTACTCTACCTGAACTAGGTTTCCAATCAACGAACATGTTCCCCCGACATTGTTTTATAACATTTGAAACAGTTTGACGGTAGACCTTTGAATATTTGCCCATCTTTTTAATTTAGTTATTTTGGCGCGCTCATTTTGTGGTGACTCATGTTAATCTTATTAATAATTTTTTTATTTGTTAGACATTTAACATAATAACTGATATGTTTTATAAAGGTAACTAGATAAAACAAATCAAATAGCACTTTGATTAAAAGTTTTAATGAAAAACGTGTGTTAAAAATTTTTTGATCTCACTCCAAGATTCACTCGAAAGTGATTCTTGGAGGGGTGTTTTTGCAGAAATTGTGTTAATTTTTGATTTTCACAATCTGTTTTACATTTATTGCAATTTTTATATTGAAGTTCAATAAGAAAAATCAAATATAAAACTTGAATGATGCGTATGAGTAATATTATTTTACTGTGATAGTTAAATAAAAATATTAAGTATACGTCATATAATAAATGAGTTTCTTTAAAATTAATGGACAAATAAAATTATAACAGGTAATATTCTCCATTAAGATCAATTAGGAAATAATTGTCGGAACGTATTAAAAAGGGACACATTCCGCTGTCTCTTATCAATAATACATTTTTATGCCAAATATTATTAAAACAACTCATAATAGGTCCAATATAGAACTATGTTATAAAAAGTGATTGTAAAAATTAAGGTTACATTTTCGAAGGACAACCATTTTTAATAATGTCTTACAATCTGCTTAATGTAGGATGTTTTCCATCATTATTTATATCAATTATTTGTAATAATTGCAAATATTGATTTCCAATAAAAACAACAACACTTCATTACGTTTATAATAAATTGGTTTGTAAAAATGCTCATAATTTTCATAATTTGTATTTTTCCAAAAGGTGATTCAGCCTTCAGATTTTTTTTTTTGTTTATTTTGTTATGAAAACCAATAAATGTTATTAGTTTGTGGGTAAAACTGTTTTAAAATAAAAATATTTGAAATTCCAACAACAAGAAAAAATGTAAACAAAAACCTATTTAAGGCCACCAATAATGAATTTTATAAATCGTAGTTAATTTGAAACCAATACAATTTTTAAATTATATATTTTTATGTTTATTTGTTTATAAAAATAACACGCATAACACACTTCAAATTGCTCAAATAAATATACTGAAAACATTTTTAATTAAAGTGAAATGTTAGTTTTTTGTTTTGTTTTTGTGGTAAAAAGTGAATTTTAATAAATTTGTTAGTTTATTTTGTATCTTACATCATCAGTAGTTTTAAAGAAAGGTATACTGAGTTTGTCATATCGTGAACTTTATCGGCATCTGAGTTCTCTTCATATCCTATCTGGCATTGTTAGGGCTAATACCAGCAAAAAAAAAGCAAGAAGGCTATATTCGGTTGTGCCAAAGCTAAAATACCCTCCAGCTCTATAGCAAAAATGGACCGGTATTTGATCAAATTAATAACATATAAATAAGACAGTTAGAAAATTCATTGATCCGAATTTCAATATTTTTGGTATTTATTTACTAGTATTCAAGCTCAAAAACTCTTTTCCGGAAAGCGACCTTATATGGAAGCTATAGTAAAATATTAA
>PYHX02000158.1:36020983-36051988 GCA_004302925.2 Cochliomyia hominivorax
CCCTCTGGGAAATTAGTTCTTTTTCTTTTTTGTTATTCTTACTTTATATTTAAGGTATTTTCTTTTTTATGCACCGCTCATATTTTTTCACAAGTGTCATTAACGAAAATTACACAAAAAATGAACAAAACGTTTGTATTTTGTTTCTGTTTTAAATTTCATAGAAAATTTCTAGTTTTTAAGTTTAGTTTAAAAAGTTTTTTTTTTGTCCTTTTTTATAAAAGTAGGTTTTCTTTATTAAGGTTACAATTATATTTGAACAGTGGTGTTATTTATGGTAATAAAGGTATACTAACTTTATTATTTCTGGTGTAAAGGAAATATCTAAGGCCCATTATAGTATTTATCTTCTTACGAAAAATCAAAAACATTTTATTGGCAGTTTCCTGTCTGTGAGCAAAAAGGTAATAAATTGATATGTGAAACATCGTCAAAATTCTAAAGAAGTTTTGAAATAAACATAACTGCCATTAGAAAGAATTTAACTGTAAAATGCAGCTGTGTGTACTTCATCATCGTAAAAAAAGCATCAAAATTGGATCAATAAAAAAGTTATAGACCAAAATTTGTATACAGATTATTCCGGGACCAATTATTTGACCTAGGTCCCATGTAGGCTTTTTTGGAATATGGTTTTTAAATTAATAAATCTCTTAAGTGTGAACCAATTCTATTGAAATTGAACTATTATTATAGATTTGACCACTGTCGGTACATTTTTTTGCTTTTTTGGTTTATAGAATTCAATTTTTACTGAAAAAAGTCACGATTATAATTATATAGTTGATTGAATTTATGTTACTAATTCTACGAATATCATTCCATATAAAGTCCAAGAATAGATTTTAAAGCTTACACAAGTATTTTTTAAATATCCTGAACATATATATGACTAGTTTGCCTAATATATTATAAAATTGTCCAGAGTTGAACGGTATACTTTTTAAAGAATACCGATTGCATATTGCAAATGTCTGCAAAACACATAATTGATAGAACCAATTTCGTATAAATAATATTATATTAAAAACCAATATTAAGTATACGCACGGAATACCAACTCAGTATGCGACAAAACTTTTTATAATTTTATGGAAGAACATGAGTTTTGGCCAAAAAATATCTGCTCCGGTTTAAAGCCTTTAAGTTTAGAAATGTAACAAGCCTATTTTGTAAATTAATAAATATATTTGGTTGACAAAAGAACAAATTTCCGATTGGTGTTTTTTTCAAGCAATTTTTGAAAGGTATTACAATATGGGGCATAATGTTTAAATAAGAATCACACTGATTTCGCCCAGTTTTTGATTTGATGTAAGAAACAGATCAAGCTAATACCTCATACCCTGATCTTAATTAAGGCTTATTAGATTGAAAGTGTTCTATAAGTGACAGAAACAAAATAGTAATTAAAGGGGGAAAATATAATAGCTTTAAAGCAGATTACCTACGAGTCCTTATCCCCTTTTTCGAAACAGAGTCAACTTTACTAAGTTGACAATACACGAATTTGAAGTTTTATACTATAATACCGTCTGAAAGCCATACTTTAAGTTATCTCAAATTGCTATTAAAAGCAATCGATTTTGAAAGCCTTTAAGCAAGAAAAACATTTGTGTTTTTTCAATTATTTTTCCGCTTCGTTAGTCTATTTTGGAAGTTTAGCATAGAAATAAGAACAACGTTTTTTCTTGCCACCCTAATACTTTCAACTAACATTGCATTCTTTTCAAGGATTCGGTAGTTTAAAAAATTACATGTTGACTTAACTACATTTAGAATTTATGTCATCCATCTGACCCACTGTGAACTTGGAATTGGTTATATGTATGTTAATTTTATTTATACAAATCCATTAGAATTTTGCCAACAAAACCACATTTTATGAAAAAAATGGGAAAAAATTTAAATATTTGGTTAAATTTTATTTGCCATAAGTTCCAAATTTCAAATTGCTATGAAAAAATATTTTGCCTCTGATGCTTTTCATTTCTTGTTAAAATTTATCTTCAATAAATTTAACCGTATAATTTTTTTGTGTTCTGTTAACTTCATGATTTTTTTTTTTTTTGGTTTATTCTAACTTTAACTTTCACTTTGGGGATAAACATTATGGCAATTGACAGCAAATTAGTAAATGACACTTTACGTGTTTGTAATAACACTGTAACTAAGTGTATGTGTTAGTGTATATGTAAGTATGTATGCGTGAGAGTGTTATTTTGAAGTGTAATTTTTATGTGCGTATGTAGCAGAGATTTTGTTAAATATTTTCTTATATATTTTATACCCTACTTCACCGGAACTATTTTTGATTGCGTTTGTGTGTTAAGTTTGTAACGCAAAGAAAAAATATTGCTACCACAGTTCAAGTTAGAATCCATCTGGCTGGTTATCATTTGAAAAAAAATGCTGGTCGCAATTTTAGAGATATCTCGATGAAACTTGGCGCTTATCACGATGTTGGTAATGGTGGGTCCATTATTTTACCTAGCCCCCATGCAAATGTTCCTCCGGTAAAGGGGTTTTAAGGTCATAAAAATTTGACACAAATAAGTCAAATAATATTCTAAAATGATATGCTAAATTATACGGGGATCGGTCCACTATTTCTCATAGGTTCCTTACAAACCCCCTTAAAATATATCATATTGGAGGTCTTACATCTCACGTATACGTTGATCTTGTCATAAGAATAGATTGATTTAAGATTAATATAAGCAAAGATCTATGTACGAAAATTTACGAGGGTCGACACATTTATTCTTTAGCTTCCGTATTATCCCCCCAGAAAAAGTCCATTTAGAAGTCACAAATCTTGCACATAAATTGCTACCATAATATACTAAACTCTTAAGCACAAATTGTAAAATATATTTATACGAGGGTCGATCATTAAATTGCGATTACTATTATTTATAATCAACAATACGGTGTAGGGTATTAAATAGTCGTGCATGATCGAATATATTTTTTACTTGTTTTTGTCTGTTTTAGTAATTTTTTTCTTAACGTTTTTCTTTTCTCTAAGAATGTTTAGTCTGCAAGAAAATTGATGAAGAAAAATAAAGAAGTGAAAATGTGATGGGGCGAAAATTTTTGATAAAAGTTATTGTCAATGTTATTTTATTATTTTTGCTCTCTTACGATATAATCATAATAAATGTCATATTATGACAGATTGTGGCCTTTCAACGGAAATACTTATAACATTTACAAGTGTTGATGTTTGGCGGTTTTCGTATTATTTTCTTTATTTTTAATATTCTTATTTAGTCCTTAAAGTTAATGAAACACTTGAAATTTATTTTAAAACTTATTTTCATATTTGAATATTGATTTTTTTTCAGTTAATCCGTTTTTTTATGAATTTTGTGGGTTTTATATATTTTGATGTTTTATAATCTGGTGTTGTTTTGTTAGAGGTTTAATATTTGAAGAGTTCATATTTTTCAAAGTGCTTAAAATATATTTAAGTATAAAAAGTTTTATGATTTCATGATTCAAGTATGAATGAAAAATTAGAATAAATATCATAAAAAAAGCTTAATTTTTTTCTTCAAGTTTACACGGAGTAGTCTATAGCTTTTTACAGTAGGACCTGTGAGAGTTTGAACTGATATTCATATAAAGTCCAAATAGGTACCCTTCATATAAGAAGAATATTAAAAGTGGAATGGAAATCTTCAAAACTTTTGTACCGAAAACCCCTAAAATTATTAAATATTTTTCGAAAACTCCACTTGACCCCACAAAAAGTTGGCCCGGCATTTAAAAACCTGCCGTCTAAATTTGTCCGTTTTAAACAAATACCGAAAAAATTTGGCTCTTGATAAAAAACCCGGTTCATTTAAAAGAAATTATCCACATGATGCTTCTCAAGATAAAGAATAAAAATCATTTTTAAGAGAGCTCCCAACACATCCAGTTGGAAAGCATCCCGGTAAAAAAGCAGTACGATGCTCGAACTATTTCGTATCAAATTTAAAACTAATAAAGTTTTAAAACACACAAGACACAAAAAGTTCTTGACAGGAACTCTGTTAAAATTTTTGAAACTATAGCACGGAAATTGAAGTAAAGTTTTCTATTAAATATTGTTGCTGCATTAGAGATGACGAAACGTGTGTTCATGCAGATTTTTCGCAACCAGAAACATTTTGTGTGACTAAAATTGAACAAAGGTTTAGGATACAGAGGAAGTCAAAATTTTCCAAAAAGTTCTCTGTAAGGACAACAATATGCAATTGAGTCAAAAGAAGTCACAGGCTCTATAAATAAATAAATTTATAGTAAAAAAAAAGCTGTTTCCATTCATTAGACTCCATAATGTGTACACTTGTTTTTGGCCTGACGTGGCATTCATTCACTATGGTAATCAAGTTCTTGAGTGATAAGAGAACAATAATGTGGTATTTGTACCAAGAGATTCAAGGCCTTCAAACTGTTGAGAGATATTTGATTCTTTTTAAAGAGAATCGAAGTGCACAAAAAAGGCATCCGAAAGTTTAGTAGATTCAAACATAGATAAACAATCTGTTCGAGAAAAGTATTAGACTAAGGTTTTCGAAAAAGTTTGTAAATTTCATCACTATTGGAACTATTAAAATATATTTTGTATTCAATAAAAAAATTAAAACGGTAAGTTTAGTGATTGTCAAACCGGAATATATAAATAAGGGGCATATATGGAGGCAAAAATGTCTCCATCCAGAAGAGCGGAGTCCATTAATTTCATTAAAAACATTCGTGAGTATGAGTTTATTAAGTATACGCCCACAAAAATTATTTCAAATCAAATCTAGACAAAACTTGTCTTCATAAAAGAATTTATAGTCCGACTCTCATAAATTTTTGAACACTGATTTCTGTTTATAACTTTATTACTTTAACCAAAAATTAATCCAATAAAAACATTTTTATATGATTTATTTAGCTGAGCTTGTGGGAGCTTAATAAAAATTTGACGTTGTTTAAAAATATTATCGTTTTTATTAACGAATTTTATGTGTGATCATTACAGATTTCAACAGGCTTTGTCTTTGGGTAAAAATATAACTATTTCACCAATTTCGATATCTTCAAGAAGAAAACATACTTCGAAATCTAGAAAACACTGACTCCAGCTTTTTATCTTATATTTTACAATGTTGTTGCAAAAAATCGCAAATAAAATAACAGCAGTAGCCACCACTCGGGTATCCCATGCCTGCAGACATTCTTCAAACAAGAATCAATCGGGCTCAATTTAAGGAATTGCAATTTCAACGTGATACAAGCTTAATTTGTCAATATATTCTTCGTAAACTCAAAGTTAATTTTAAATTTTCACTTTGAGTATTTTGTTAACCAAATCATCTCTATCTACCAGAACGTATTTGTACTGGAATATCAATTTCAGGAATCCTTAAAATGAAAGTTGGGAGGCAATGGCAAAGAATACGTCCAATCGTCTCCTCTTTCTACTTTTTACCAAACTACAGAAGTCGCTAAAATGGTGATCTAATCTACTACCATACATACTCCTCACAAAATAACCAGTCATCATCGAAATAAGACTGTAAAGGTTCTTTCTTAAGAGACCCAGAATGAAGCAAGATCGTATGAAAGCTTATACTACAATATCGAGATTTCTTCGGCGGCAACAAGTAATAAAACAAAATACTAAATCTTCAGGAAGTGAACAGTTTGCAGACTTCTTTTAAAGAATAGTTGACCCTGCAACAATATTTTACGAATGTCTTGCTATTTAGTAAAATCCTTGACATTCACTAGTAAATAAACACCTCAAAGAGATCTTTACGCCGACAGTCTATCAATACATAAAATTGAATAGTTGTACTACTTAAGCAATTCTAAATTTGACTCTTTGTGCGCTTTAAAAGAGCACGGATATAATATCATGTATTTACATAAATTCGTGCTCTTTAATTAAAGATTCATAAGTATTTATGACGTTATAAGTCCTAAATGTGATACACAATAATTAATGGTATTGTGATAGTTTCCCATATTCCCTAAAATTAATGTATAATCGTATTCTCTCCTTATCTATGCATCTAAACCTCTGAAAATAATTGCCGATTTTGTAGCTATATCCAAGGTCTTCAAGTCATCCGGTAATCAATGCAATATTGCAAGCAATGTCAGTAATTGTAAGCGACTAGATCTGTAGAATCTTATCAAAGACAGTACATAAATCTGTGAACCAAATTGTCGATTTAGTAGCTATGTTCATGGTCTTCAAGTCAGCCGGTAATCAGTGATCGTAGAGGCCGAAATCCATACACGCAGAAAAAAATGAAAAGCAACATACTATTTTTATTAGATCTTGTTACTGTAACTAAAAATTTTTTTGAATCGCTTATGATTTTGCATTAGTTATTGTTATCACCACTAAAAATATTGTTATTGCAATAAAAATTTGGTTTATTCGCATTGTGACTTTGCATTAATAACAATAGTTATTGTTAACACCACTAAAATTATTGTTATTGCAACTATAAATATTGTTATTCTAATAAAAAATAATAAAAATAATTTTATTACACTAACGAAATTGTTATCAATAAATTCAACAATTAACATGTTGATGAAAAAATTGTTTGCAGCGAATATATTAGTGCTTGCAACTAAAATATGGTAAAATGACATTTCTCTGTGTGTAAGATCCTGTTAAGAATAGTATAATCGGTGTATTTCGCTATACAAATTGCAATCCTATATAAGGTATATAATTTATATTAATAAATCCCAAAGAAAAAATTAGACAGAGTAGCTAATAAATAACTTTAATAATTCCATTTTTTCAATCCTTATTTAATCCTTTTACAATTGACCCCATTTCTCCTTTCTATTTTTAATACGCTTATTCGTTTAGAAACTCCTTTGTCTTTAGCTAAAAGCTATAAAATAGAGGAATATAGCAAAAAATCGATTTGATTTTGTAATATAATGTTAACAATTTTTCTTTTGCCGAAAATCTTTTAGTAGATATTTTACATTAATATTTCATTGTTTACTATAAATATTTTTTAGTTCTTTTTTTCAGCTCCTGTTTTCAGCTGCTTTATAAATTCTTTCCATTGTTGTTTCAAGTATTTTCATAACTTTTACTCTACGTTACTTATAGTTGTACTTATATAGAGTATATTTTTATGGTCTCAATTTTTTCTAGGGAGTATATATGTCTATATCCATTTTCCAAAAATAACACCCACTTAATATTATTGATAAAAAAAATAAATAAAAAGAATAGCAGGGAGGAAGAAATCATTGTGCTCTATGTTGCATGCAATATCGTTTAATATCCAGCGGCATCAATACACAACTGTAGAAGAATTTCTTTACTCTTTCAAGCGTTTGGGTTTTTTCGTTCATTCATTCTCTTTTTCGTTTGCTCATTCATTCATATCTCAATTGTATGCTTCATTTCCCAAATGTTTATATATATAAATAAAATAATTGAACGTACATAAATATCGAGAAATTCGTTTTTTTAGATTGTTTCATCTGTAGAAACATTTTTTAAGTGAAAATCGTAATGTGAAATAAAAAATTTAGTTTTTTTTCTTGAATTTTCTTCACCAAAATAGCTGGACACAATTTTTTGATTATATTTAAGGTAACATTTTGTTGAAATAAATATTATGAAAATATTTATCGCATGAAAACAGAAAATTGGATTTATATAATGTTTGACATAACAAATAAGTATTAGGAAACCGTATTATGTTATTTGAAACATTTTTAAAAGATTTTTTGATATTTTGAATTATTTTCAAAGGATTTTCAAAAATTGAACTCGTTCATAATAAAACTCAACTCATAATGAAACTGAGGTGAGATTGAAGTGAAATGAAGGCTTAAAGTTTACATTTGTCACGTACAATGAGAAAACAAATGTATTTGAGGATGAATGAAATTTTAAACGATATTTTGGAATAGAAATACTTGAGGAGGAAGTTAGACTTTGTCTAATGCCGTTCACGACTTATGAACACTTTTTCATTAGATATTGCATTAAAAAATATATATTTACATTTCATCAGTTATATAAAAATATTATAAGCTTAAAAATCAATTCAGAATGGAGGACTATAATAAAAAGTGGACTGATGTTCTTTATATTCACCACTCAAAATTTACGTTTAAAACCCTCCAAGAAGGGACCTAATATGGCAACTATAACCAAATGTGAACGAATATTCAACACACAAAAATTAAAGCTAAATAACAAAACAATTTTATCACTTTTCTGTAAAATATAAGGAATGAGGTAAAAAAATTCTTAACACAAGTATTTTATTCAAATTTAAATCACTCTTAAGTTTTAATTTTGCACATAAATAAATTTCGTAATTAATTTATTAAATATTTTCAAAAAAATCCAACTTGGTCCTACCAAAAAGTGGCAAAACATTCTAAAGTCTGTCGTCAAACTTTTTCCCTAAAAGTACCAGAAGAAATTGCTGCAGTATAGAAAACATGGTGCAGGTATAAGGAATGGTCAATATAAAATAGAAAGTATTTTCAAAAGATATCGCAACACATCCAGTAGAATATCAGCCCATTTGGCTCAATGATTGAACCATTTTTTTAGAAGTCAGAAATAGAGCACGGAATTAAAGTCAAGTTTAAAAAAATGTATGTACTGGGAGTTTCTTCGTTTGTTTGCTCACGCTCGATAGAATGTTAAGCAAAATTTTAGAACTCAAAAGCAGTAAAAATTTCCCAAAAGTTTTCGTTTTCGCAAGCAATACGCCAAATGAAGTCAGTTATCTGTTAAAATGGACTCTATAAATATCGGAATTTATATCAAGGAAAGTTTGCTAAAAGCACCTCCTATTCGTAAGACTTCATTTGGCATGAATTTGTGTCCTGTTCAAATCCTTCAAACTACTCCGAGTTGAGGTTATTGGAAAGATAGTGGGCTCTTGTTAAAACAAAGTTGAGAAGCACAAAAGGTGTACAAATGTTTGGTAGATTTTAAGCGAAAAGAGAGAGTGAGAGCGAAGTGACAGAAAGCACTATAAAAATGTAATGGAAGGGTTTCCGGAAAAGGTAAAAAATGTCATCGTCAGCAATGAAAAGTATAAAAATTATTTATTTTTAATTACAATAATTATTTCCATCAAATAAAAAATAATACTGTAAGTTAAGTAGATAAGTTTTTATTTACATTTATGTACGTTTGATTTCTCTCTTTACTATAGAATTTTATAGGCTTGATACCATACTATTAACAGGGACCTTATAAATTTTATATAATTTAGTATATCAAAATTTATATATTTTAGTATATCAAAATTTTGTACTTTGTAGCAGGTGCCTTTATATATACCTTTATTCTCATAAAGGTATATATTTTTTAAGAATTGAAAAAATATAACAAGAAAATATTTCGAGTGTAAATTATATATTTATTAAATCAACTAAGATTTAATATTAAATACAGTTAACTAATTTTTTTATTTATTGGTATTTTTTATAAACGTGCTTATAAATCGGTCTCTATAACGTTTTTAATAATAATTTAAATTACCTTACAAATACGGTCTGTCATCGACTTCATTAATTTTGAGGAATTTCCCCTTCAATTAGTTTCCTCATTATGTTTTCGTTTTGATCTTTATTTTAACATACATCCCCTTTTAAAATAAGTCCGGACTACAAGCCGTCCAATCCAACTAGGATATATTGCGTTCGTTTAACCATAATTTAGACTACTTTAAAATAGGTACAGCAGCATTGTCTTGTTGGAATATGCAAAATTCAATCTTTTGGTGAATTTTCAAAAGCAATTTTAACATCTGCGTTTATAGAAATATTTCATATAAAACCGCACCCAGAACGTTTCATCGCATGAATAAAACACAGAAAAGACTAAAATAAAATCTTGTTTACTTCAACAACTATTTTCAATAAAATTAAGTCAAACATAAAAGTTTTGTAAGCCCAGAACCGTTTTGTGGAAATGAAACTTACATTAAGGCTGTAGCAAAATTTGGATCGGAAAAAATTTATGTAGAATTTCAACAGAATTAGTCTATATTTAAGAGTTTTGTAAGCTTCAAACAATACTCCTGGAATGGGCTAATTAGGGTAGTCAGAAAAGTTATTATGACAAATTTCGATAGAACTGGACTATACTTATGACTTTAGCAAGCTTTAAACCTTACCCAGAAAAGGGTTTCATACGGGAGGTCTAACCTCATCACTATCTAATACTTTAGGCTTAATTTTAATACCACAGTAAATATTTGCAACTTATGTGTTGCACTCATTTTGCAGTGTATTAAAATTTTTAATATTTTAGCCTATAACTTTTTCTCTACTAATCCAATTTCAAAGATATTTTTGTATGACTTTGAAGGATATTAAACTGTATTTTATGAGTGAATTTTGTTTAAATCCAGTTACTGTTTGTTGAAAAATTTAGAAAAGTTTTTGTATGGACTTTCGTGGTTGTCTTAGATATCGGTCTATAACGTTTTTGCTTATAGATCTATATAGCTGGTCCTTATAACAGCAATCAATGTGGCCGAGTTTCATTGAAATCAGACGACAATTTAGACAGACAGACAGACAGACAGACAGACAGACAGACAGAGAAATAAACGGACAGACGGACATAACTAGTAGATTCATATTTTGATTTCATGGAGAAAAAAATTAAATGGTTTAATAGAAATGTGCATCAAAGTACCACATTAAGAGTTTATATCACAATAGTACAACTCACTCTAAGTTTAAACTTGTAATTTCATTCCGACATTAATTAAGAAATATAATCAATTGGGAGGGCACATCATTTTCGACTTTGATAAAACCCTTTTTTTCTGTTATTTTTTTTTATAATTTTATTTATTTACTTTTTATTACTATTCCACGATGTCAGTCATAAAGTAGTGTGGAAAATTCAATAATTCTTTGTAGACTATTTTACATGTTGTTTATGTTTCTTCCTCAAGCGTTGTTTTTTATTACTCTAGAGATTTTTCTATGACGTTTGTGTAAATGTGTATGTAAAGACAAAATATTTTCTTACTCATACACTTGAATTTCGATATTTTGTTATTTGTTTGCAGTTTTTTTTAATGTACAAATATGTATATTTTTTATGACTGATTTTCTATATTTGATAATCATGCAAACATACAAATTTATTTACAAATATTTATTTACACATGTACATACCAATACTTTCATAGATCAACTATTTGCTTCTCTTTTTTTTTTACTCTATGAGACAAATACACATTAAAACATGTATTGTATATAACGGGTGTTTACAAATAAATTGAAATGGATTTCAATAACATTTTCTTGATTTTTATATTTTTCCTAAATCCTTTCGAGAAAGCTAGAAGGGTTAATGTACTCCTGTCATAAATATTATTTTTATTTATTATTTCAGATCTTATAAAATCTTGTCACCCATTACTCACATGTGTGTGTAAGTATGAGTATGTTGGAAAAAAGTATTAGAATTTATTTATTTTATGACCAAGTTATTATATACATCAATACTATAATAAATTTTCATCACATATATACACATATGTATAAGTTTCTAGTTACAAAAATTCTTTTACGCAAATCAACAAAATTACACTTCCCCAAGATACAATAGCAACAAACATCGAGAATATAACTCTAGATAAGTATGGTTCAAATAAATGTCTACCGTATCGGCCATAAGACAACAACAGCAATATCACCATTCAATGGGAACAAACAGCCAAAAAAAAAGAAATAACTACAAGAATACAAATTACAACTTGAAGTGAACATAAATATTAAGTATTAGGGAGGGAGAATATATGAAAAAATGGAAATAAATGTAAAGGATTCGTTTTATGCCAAGAAATAAATAAGATATTCATACAATTTTTAACTTTACAAAATTGAAAGGCAGATACAGTAGTGTGATGGGATGCATGAAACATTAAAGAATTTTCTTCTTTGAAGATAAAAAGTATCCGGTGTATTTGATGCCATTGTTCCCATAACCTGATGACTTTTCTGCAATAGCAGCACAAATTGAGAATGGAATGGACTTCTTAAAATGTAGTCTGTTTTTAATGTAGACATCCAGATGGATTTAAGATTTGAGTTTGAACTTTGTTTAAAAATTATAAAAGTATTCTGCTGTTTGAGTCCTTTCTATAATAGACATTGACAATAATGATATCTATGCTGAAATC
This sequence comes from Cochliomyia hominivorax, assembly GCA_004302925.2. Classification (NCBI taxonomy): domain Eukaryota; kingdom Metazoa; phylum Arthropoda; class Insecta; order Diptera; family Calliphoridae; genus Cochliomyia; species Cochliomyia hominivorax. The sequence goes on from PYHX02000158.1 coordinate 36,033,193, forward strand.
TGGAATCAAATCAAAATAAAGAGATTTTTAAAGAGAATGTGCTAGAAGTGACTTACGCATGGAATATTCTTAACTGATCTTCATTTATAAGTGAAATGTTGTCAACACATATTCAAACTTCAACAATCAAAATTATTCCAAATTTATCGATATGGGAAATGCTATATAAAAAGGTTATGAAATTGCTTGAGATTTTTAATATGTTGAGCTAACAGATTGAGGCAGGGTAAAGTTCGTAAGAATGAAACCATCCACAAAGTTTTCGGTTACAGGGAAAGGATGTGAAAAAAGTTTGTCAAGGGTAATAAACTACAATTTTAGACACATTATACCCATATAAAAATTAAAGTCAATTTTAGTGCTCATGACAAGAGAAGAAACTAAAAGGCCACCTAAACTGTACTAATTGTGAATATAATTTTTTCCTATGTCTCACAACTATTCAGATTTCAATTTAAACTAAAGGAGCGTAATGTTGGTGGAATTGAAAACTTTAAAGCATAATATCAAGAAGAGGGGGATTATAAGCCCGCAAAATATTTGACTTTATTGCAACAATGACTCGAAAATGCCAATATTTTACCCGAGAAATATTTTGAATAATATCATCAGTTAAGCAACTGCCCAACAAATCCTATAAATTGAAATCAGTAGGCAGACCGCTGATATTGCCAGAATTTTTATCATGTCCTTTGAAAAGTGCCACAAATATTTCGACAAATTTCTAACCCTAATATATATATTTTACAAGATGATTAAATATTTCCTTTTCGAAACGTGAGTCATTTTAGTATGAAATCAAAATTTTAGATTTCATATCTTTACAGGCATAATTTGCGACAAAATTTTTTACTATATAAATCATTGAGTCACTGTACAAATGCTTCGCTGTAGATAATAAAGTTAACCCACTTTAATCAATCTTCTCCAGTTTTACTAATAAGGAAGATAGTCTTTGTTCTCCCTTACTCATCTTAACCACTGTAACTTCAAAAAGTACAATGACTTTATCTGTTTTCAAACAGCTGTAAATGAAGTTGAAAGCAAGAAAAAATAGGAACACTATTTTTTGCGTTACTGTAGGTGATTTTACGATATTGACTGTTATTTGTTTAAAGGAAATAAAAGTATACATAAAATACCAATAACTACAAAAATAAATAACTGAATGCCTCATTTGTTTGCCAATATAACAAGTAATTCACCCACTACTCGCATCGACACTATTGGGGCAACGAACTTATTCCTTGTCTCCACTTTTTCGCACAATATTTCTTTTTTTTTTTTACAACGATACAATTTCATCTACTTAAATTGCCAAAAAATCAAATTTAGAATGTTCAACAGTAAATATATTATTGGTATAAATTCTATAAAAAAATGTTTTTGAGATTTATTTTTCGGTTTTTAAGCCACAATCAAATTAAGTTTTTTTTCGCAATTTCTTTGGGTTACATTTTTTGTTTTTGTTTCAAAATATATTGTAAATTGCTATTAACAAGATTTACTGAATGATTTTTTATATATATTTTTATTTAAGTTAATACTTTAAATTACCAGCAACAAAACTAAATAAAAAGCATCTGTATGTGTTTGGAATGAAATTTTTACAAAATATTTCAATCGCTCCAATAGTTTGCCTTTATTTTCTCTCGTTTTGTGTGTCTTTTATTGAGTTCCTTTTTTTGGTTAGTGTGTAATATTACTCTGTTCAGATATTTGATAGTCTGTGTAAAAATACAAATATTTCATTTCGTTTTATTAACATTTTTTTGTTCATTTTATTTTGTATGTTACTTTGCTGTTTTCTTACTTTTTATACCCTACAGAATCATGGTTGATTTGGGGTATTATGCGTTGGGGAAAATATTTGTAATGCATATTTAGAATTACGTAATGGTATCAAGAATCGATATATGACTACGAAGGTACAAATTATTCTTGAAATTAACTATCATAAGTCCAGTTTACATTTAAAATAAATAATGCATTTTTAAAGAATCTGTTTTTGGGGAAAAATCTGTAATCGGCTGAATGTCAATATAATCAGATTGAATCCTATTAGCACTCCATTGGCGGAGTTAAAGGGGCGCAAATGTGTGTTAAATTTTTGTTTCTCATTCAAATTCATTCTGAATATGGCTACAGGTATTAAATTGTTGCTCTTATAAACAATTCGAAAAGCTTAAAATTTAGTATGATTTTACCATCTATAAAAAAGTGGTTAGATGCCATGTCAGTGCCTTTACAACTCGTACATCCGGCAGAGAGACCCTTCATTTATCACGCATTATGATGGTGATTCACATCTAAAATGAGATTTTCTGTATCTGGAAACTGTCGGTTATATGATATATCTGTGCCTATAAAACACATTACACTCGGCAGAGAAACTTTTCGCTAATTAGCTATTTGGATTTTGCTTCTGATTTAAGAAACCCAACTCGTTTTTTGTTTATTCGATGCGAAAAAAAAAACTGGTCTCTAATTACAGAATATGAGAAGCTAATTTCAAATATGAACCATTTTGGAAAGATCTAACAGCATTTCGCATTTCATTCATCATTTCTCAGTTTTTGTATGGTCCTTTTGTAGGAATTTTCTATAGCTTCCAATTTGCTAAGAAATTGTGCAATGTCTGTGCCTTTCGATTTTTTTATTTTATTTTATTTTATTTTATTTTATTTTATTTACAATTTCTTATCAAATTGGAAGCTATTCGAAATTTTTATAACAGAGATCATATACAAACTAAGAAATGATGATAATGAAATGATTTAAATGATTTAACTCCCCATACTCTAAAGTCATGCGAAATGCTATTAGATCTTTCTAAGTGGTTTATATTTTAATACGAGTGGCTGTATTATCTAATAAGTGGCCAGTTTTTCCACATCCACAAAGCGACTTGAGTTTCCTAGATAAGAAGCAAAATTCAAACAGATCATAGACGAAAGGGTTTAGTATCTATTGACATTGACAGATGGAGAAAATCACGTTAAATTGGAATCTATTCGACCCTTGCTAAATTGGTGAGCTAGTGGCTCATTTTTCTTACAGAGAGGAAACCACAAAGTAACTTTGGTTTGCTAGATCTGAATCATAACCCTAATACGTGATAAATGAAGTGTCATTCTGCTAGATGTACAGTGTTGTAAATACATGGCATCTAACCACTACTTTCTTGATGGTGAAAAATCATATTAAGTTTTAAGCTTCTCGAATTCTATAGCCATATTCAGACCAGATACAAAGAAGCATTAAGAAACGCTTTTGAATTTTAAATGGAAGAAACATGGCATAAATGAACAAAATCAGGTATAATTAAAAGTTTTTAGTTAAATTACATTTACAAACATATTATAATGATCTTCAAAGTAAAGTGAAAAGTTTGCAAAATATAAGGAAACTAATAAAAGGGAACTCGAGATAAGTAAAGGTCTTTGAGAAAACTCACAAATGAACCCATAACTAAAATGAATTACTAAAACCTGCATGGATGGTCATGTGTCTTTGCAGTTTGACCCACGAAAAAATCTCAAGAGAAAGAGATCTTCTAGATTATTACATAATTTAGTCATGCTAGGAAGACAAAATTCTGTATAAATGGATGATAAAAGATCTCTCAGACTCTAATAACTAATGTGACATAACTTTGCTTTGCTAAATAACCAGATAATTACCAAAAGAATTTCTGAAGGCATAATTTTGAGACCGGAACTGGTTGGGCTTGAACCACATAAGTCTTTAATGTACATATCTGCACCGTCTACATGTAGTTGTTAAAGAGTTCGTGCAGAATACCAAATTTAATGCAGCTACTAGCTAAACCTCATAAGTAGTGTTAACGTTGGTGCGACTTTTGTGGCAAATATCGGTTATTTCATTTTTGGTGTACCCTTTTATATACTTTGGCTTTTCGGTATAAAACTTTATGAAATTTCATTATATCGATAAATTTTCTATAAATTATGGGTGAAAAAAATTAAAATTGAGAGCAATAGATTCACAAAAATTCATCCACGTACTTTTGCGAATTAAATAAAGGGAATTTAAATATTGTTAAATGAAAAAACACGATAATATTAAGAATTAAATGAAATGGGATATAAAGCAAATTCATAATTTAAAAATATTCAAAAAGTGTTAATTTTTAATAAATTAAAACTGTGGCCGACAGCATAAACTGAAAATATGGACTTAATGGTAATACAAAGTGTAAAATAAAGTCGTTCTTGACTGAATAATTTTATATGTATATATATTCCATTGTTGATGATGGTAGTTGTTTTTTAAAACAACCAGAAAATATTTTAATGTAGTGATTTTGTTTCACTCTTTCACCGATTCATTCAAATTTTAACGTTGGAATAAGTTTTAATATTTTATAAAACATTTTGTTAAATTATGTGTTATTCGCTTCTGTTCTTATCCTCTTCTTCAGCTTCTGGAATATAAATCGATAAAATAAAATCGTTTGTAAATGATTTACAACTTTTTAGGAATATAAAATTATTGTGTTTTAGCTTTTGAGTTCAAAAAATGTTAAACCATGGATCACAGATTGAAGAAGGAAATTGTGGAAACAATATTATAAATTCATTTTCACTTGATGTGTTTCATTTGTAACATTTTAATAACTTCATTGAGTTCTGTTCAAATTCCCTGTGGACTAATAATGAAACCGAAAATGATATTTTATTAAATTTCTGCAAAAAACGCAAAAATTTTGTAAAAAGGATTTTTAATATTTAAAGATTTTCTTTAACCAAAATATTAAACCAATAGAACTTGTATTTTTTCAAGTTTCTTTAATAAAATCTTATTATTTTGTTTTTGTTTTATTTTTATTTATTTTCATATTTTTTCCTTTTCTTAATAATAATATTCGAGCAAAACAATAAAAATCGAAATTTCATCTAGAAACTACTATTTTTCCTATTATACTCTACACCACCATAGGCGGTGGTATTAAGCGTTTGTGCAGTTGTTTGTAACGAGCAGAAAAAATAGTATACCGATCGACTCAGAATCACTAACTTAGTCGCTTTAAGCATATCTGTCCAGCAGGCTGTGCCAAATTATACAAAGATCCATTATTTCTCAAAGACCCCATACAACCACCCTTCCAAATATTACTTTGAAACTTATAAATCGCTTATGTGTTGTAAAAATATTTACCCAAATAAAGATAAATATAAGCCAAAACCGCTGTGCAAGGTCGGTCCATAATTTTTTCTAACCATCCAGAAAAAATACTTCCAAAACTCTTAAATTTCACGTAAATATTATTTTCATAATAATCTATTGCACACACATTAGCATTTATAAGAAAAGCAAATTATACGAGAGTCATTCATAAATTGTTCGTAGCACACACTTATAACTAACAATATGGTGTAGGGTATTACATAGTCGGGCTATATTGTTTTCTCGTGAATACAATTACCAATAAAACCAATATTTTGTTTCGTTGAGCAGATAAACATGGATACTATTACATATACACATGTAAATAAAAAATCTCATGTACTAGTTTTCTTATAAATACAAATAAATATATTAATATATTGTTTAGGAAAATTATAGGAAAATATACAAAGAACACAATAATAAACCAATATGACATTTTGTGATCCGTTCAAAATTAGTGAAAATTTCGCCAGACTGTTTTAAATCTTAAATACAAATCAAATTTTAGTCAAATTTTTTTTTGCAATTATACATTGTGAAATAAATTTACCTTTAAAGTTTTTAAACTTATGTGGGATACACAAAATCTGAACCGATGATCTTGAAAATTGTATAAAGCGACAACTAATAGTGTCGAATTAATAGTATCATCTATAGCCAAATGTGAAACGATTTTTAACATTTTGTAACTTCTTAAATGTTCTATATTTTATAGTCTTGATATTTGGAACTCTAACTCGGAGGAAGAGCTTTTTACAAGTTAAGTGATTTGGATGAGTTTTGAATATTTCCGATAAGTTTTGATCAAGGGTGAAAATATTAATCAGTAGTAATATTAACTTAACCGATATTGACGGTTTTAAAACAAACTTGCAATAGTCGGAAATGCCAAACTAAATTTCGCTCAAATCAGTCTAATAAAGTTGAAGAAAAAGTTCTGTAACTTTTGAATCGTTAAAAATATCTTTATGAATAGAGCTGAGATGCCATTAAGGTGAAATATATTATACTCTTGACTATAACTTTTTCCTACGGAACGGATTTGAATTAAATTGAAATGGTAAAGAGGTATATATAACTTAATATTGGGATTTTACGAAAGATCTGCTTTTGAACTTAGAGGCTGTCTTAGATATTGGTGTATAACTTGTAATATATTGAATTTGCAGGTTTAAAATATGAAATATCTCAGAATAATATGAAATCCTTAAGCCTAAATGGCTAAATCGAATATTGGGTCTTAGATGATTTTATCCAAATGTTACACACAAAATTAATATAACCTCTTCACCAGTTGTGGTTATGGAAGTTACACTTTCTCATATAGTTTCAAAGACATATATGTCATCATTTTAACCAATTTTGTAAATGGTTTTCCTTTTTTAAGTCACGGGGACCTACAATTTAAAAAAAAAAATTGTATGACAAATTTTTTTACATTCATTAAAAAGTCATTCATATTAATCCGAAGTTGGAACTTTAAAAAATGCAACATATATTTACTAATTAATGTTTAAATCGATTTTGAAAAATAATTATTAAACATTTTTGAAAGTTTTAAAATCGTTATACTGAAATCATCCAGATCGGCCAGACGGACGGACATAGTTAAATTGACCCAAAAAATGATTTTGAGTCAAACTTAATAGTACTACCTGTTATAAATGTCTACACAAAAGCATTATACGCTTAACATCTATGATGGTGTGAGATTTATGCCATGTAAAACATTTTCGGAAAGGAAGTTCAAAGAGGCATATGGGAAAACTTGGATCGAAGTGGTTCTGTATGGGGGTTGTGTCCGATTGTAGATCCAACTTCTAAAAATGAAGCGTGTATTTGTAATCATTTTAACATTTACTAAATTTTATTATTACATATATTAATTTATATATCTAAACTATCAGTAGTGATCGGCGAGAATGTGCGAATGTGACAAAATAGAAACATATTTTAGGAAATTGTATACGTGAATTGTAAATAAACCGCAAGCTTAGATATTTACCGACAAAGCTAATGAAATGGATTCTACAAAAATGTAGGGCAACTATGGATATTCGCGTATATTTTTAGAAAACTGGAAGACTCCCTAAGTGTATCATTTTCAATTTATATAATAATTTTTGAAACCTTAATCAAAATGTACAAATTGATCATATAATGTACAATTAAAAATATTTAGAAATATATTAGCATTGTATTCCCGGAATCAAGATTATAACTTTATAACAAAATTTTTATACTAATTGAAATTTAGAATGTAAAATTTTTTACTATAAATTTTAAATTCGACTAATTTGCTGCAAACAAAATATGAAATTTAATTTAAAGTTTATTTTATAATAACTCGAAACTAATAAGAAGCACTTCAAATCACAAAAAAAAGGAAACTCTCAACTGATTTAATTTATTAAATAAACAAAAACAACAAAAGTTTGCCAAATCTAATAAAAATTTATTTATTTTGCTTTTATCAAAAACTTAATCTTAAATATTTTTGAAAACCACAAATAAGATCACTTGTTCAAATAAATGAATACAAAAGGAAGAAAAATATCATCAAGGATTTAAACTAAACAAATTCGCTCACATATACACACAACCATATTTTCTTTTTTATAAAAGAACAAAAACAATTTTATATCCAGGAAACAAAACACATACAATTTTCCCATAAAAAAAGGTTAAAAATCTATGTCACATACACTTACACACCAAACAAATAGGAAACCCCAAAGAAAGAGACCCAATGTGGAACAAAAAAACTGAATAATCTAACCAAGTGTTTGTTAAGATACGACTAAAGAAGACTTGTTAAAAATATATATTTCTAGTCATTCATGGAAAAAATACAACTAAATCCCAATAGGAGTTAAACGACTATAAATTTTTATAGTAACATAAATTTGTATTATGTCATATTTTCAATTTAAAAATCCAATGAATTGTTTTGTTAAATCCTTTGGGAAACTTTAATAGACCACCTTAACAATATGGTTTATTAAGCATAAAGACTACAAAGGACTTGGACTCTCTTGGGGTTTTTATGTGTTTCGTTATTTTTATTAAACATATTTGTTCATTGTTAGTTAACACATACAGATTCACAAATACTCACAACTAAAAGAACGAATTTGTTTAGGTGGGATTGTTAAGTGAACACACCAGGTCCTTGATCTTATTTTGAAGAAAAGTAAAATTTTTCAATGGATAAGTGCAATAATAATTTCAAGGACAATGGAGATAATATTAAAAAAAGGATTTTTGAAATTGAAATCATTAAACAGGCACGAACAGGTAGTCCATCTCAATTTTAAAACTACCACATTATATCTTCGAGCAGTTCAGAAGATTTGCCTCTCTTGGTACAAATACAACATTATTGTTTTTCTACCACTCATGTGCTTGTTTAAAATGGTGACAGGAAGCCACTTCAGACCAAAAAGAAATGGGCACATTAAGAGGTCTAATGAATGGAAACAGAATTTTTCAAACCTTCTTTAATATAAAAGAAGTTGCGGCTTATTTAAGCGCAACTGCAAATTGCTTGCCTTTCCTACTAGATGTGTTGAGAGCTTTTTTTTAAATGCTTTATATCATTTTGGCATTAGAGAAATCATGTGGACCATTTCTTCTACCTGAATCAGATTTTCTATCAATGGAAAAATTCTGCCAGTACATTTTAATAATACTGGAACTGTTTGACGGCATACATTTGAATACTTGGACTCTATTTTTGCATTTTTTTCTGGTCACTTATTTTAATCAAATTAATAATATATTCATTCGAAAACTTTTATCTCACTCCTTACATCATATTTGACGGCATTATATTCCAAATATTTCCATAGTAAACTTAATAGTGAACTGTTAATTCCTAAAAGAGCTTTAGATTGGAATTATTTCTTTACATATCAAACTTTAAAAAAATTTTCCCTTCATAAATAAGAAAAGAAAATTGTTTTCATGACCAACAACTTTCAACACATTTCAGTTTCTTTCAAGAATGAAAAAAAACTCATGTAAAACCTTTTTAATCGTACTCGATACATGAAGTAGAAAATAATCTCACTTTTCACTGTCACAAACACATAGACACCCACCTGATAAATATCCAACTGATGGCAAATACAACAAAAGATTTCAAATGCATAAAGTATTTATGTGTCTGCAAAAGTGTAAATGAATGTATATGTATATGTATATGTATATGTATATGTATATGTATATGTATATGTATATGTATATGTATATGTATATGTATATGTATATGTATATGTATATGTATAATATGAGTAGAAACGTACAAGTTAAAGTTTAGAACCAAAAAAAAGTTCTTGTTAGACGCTTGATTTATTTTCTTTATATCCTCCAAAACAATAACTTTAAAGAATCTTACAAACAAATATAGATATATACAAAAATTAAATGGTATATAAAAAATATATAGGGATGATCTTAACGGGTTTATGGGAATAAAAAGGATTTAATATGAAGACATTTAAATTATTAATCTAACTTATTATTAATCTAACTGGTTACGACTTTACGTTTATTCCTTTTTAATTTTAATAACATTAAAAAATGAAGCAGTCGATATCAAAATATTATTTATTTTCAATTTTCAAAATCATCAATTTCTCACAGACCATATGAAATCGATTAAGTGTTTCGATAACTCGGAAATAAAATTTAGCTTGAGTTGAAATTAACAGCGTAAAATTCTAAGACGATTTTTATGAAACAGAATTTGCTTGCCAAATATGACAAATATTGAAATTTTTGGAAGCTTTTTCAGTTACCGTTCTAACAATAAACAATCTTGCTTAATTTATTTAATGATTCTATTGACCATCACGTTATAGACCAGTGTTACTGTTGTTTCCAATTTAGTCGCAAATTGAGACTTTTTCATCTGTATACGAGTTTTTGGATTCTTTTCAAATTTTATGTTCTTCATCACTACATATAGTGATACCATTCAATATATAACGCCAAAAAGAAGACATTTAAGATCCCATAAAATAATCAAAATCTGATTCGATTGAATTATGACCTAATAAATAAAAATTTTAATATATCAGGACTTATCCATAACATATAGACTAGTGCGCTTCATTATTGTAAAATAATCACCATCGGATCAATAAAAAATTTTATAGCTAAAATATTTAGAAGTTTTATGCACCACGAAATCATTGTGTCTTATAATTAAGTCACAATATCGGCACAGCCGTATATAGTATTCTTACTCGCTTCGAATTTAAATTTTCGGCATAAAGTTTCAGGAAAATTCACAGATTTTGGTTAATAACAAATGACACATCGAAAAGTTCTATATAAAATATCGGTTAATCAATCAAATTTAGAGTTGTAACATGTTCTTCAAAATAAGAAAGAAAAATAAATTGTTCGTTATATTCGAGGATTTTTTCAATTCAATTAGAAGCAGCGCAATTTTTTGCATATTAAACCTGTTGCGGTCTTTTTTTTTTTTTTTTTTTCTAAAAATCCCCTTTCTGTGCGACTTTTGAAAGAAAAAATTATTTTTTAATTCAACCAGAAATCGTGTAATTTTTTGAAAAACCTGTTGCACGCAGAGAAAAGTCATTTCGAAATATGTTTGTCGCAAACACTAACGTAAACTGCGGCATTCGTTTATTGTTATTACCAACATGTTAATTGTTGAATCCATTTTGTTTTGATAACAACCGATAACTGAGTTAACTTTAGTTATCGATTATTATCTAGTATATGACGGCGTCATGTAGAAACCAAAGCATACGTCGAATATGTGCTGAACAAAGCATCTAACGTAAGAGCTGCTCTTGAACATATGATGCCAAATGTTGCTGGCCCTACCAAATAGAATAAATTAATATCTACCGTAATAAACTCCATTATTCTTTATGCAGCCCCTGTATAGTCGTCAGCTCTTAAAGGCAAGTTTACAGTATGGAAATTAAAATCTATTTATAGACTATCAGATATATGGGAATGTTGCTCTTCCTGAACACCTTCGGAGGTAGCAGTACAAATTATAGCAGGAATGATTTCTCTTGCGAACGAAATAAAATGCATGGCCAAATGCATGAGAGATGGGCCTTCAACCCCTGTTAAAAGAAAGCTGGAATAAAGCTTAAAGTAAATTACTACCTTACTCAATTCCTTTCACGACATAGAGGATATGGGAGCTACAGTTTTCAGCAGGACAGGACATGACTCCCCACTCTGTCCCTATTGCCAAACCCAGAATGAAGACCCCGAATATTTCGTATTCCAGAGTCCGTACTTTACCCATGATCGGAAAAAGGCAGAGGAAGTAATTGAAAAAAGCTAAGTGTACATAATCAGCGCATGTATTGAAAACGATCAAAACTGGGAGGCAATAAGTTTATTGATGAATAATATATTGGGAAAACTTCAGATCGAGGAGCCTAAATGTGGCTTCCCGGATCTGCGATGCAATATCGGTGCGGGTATGACAAAGAAGGTGGTTCAGTGGGTGAGAATATGTTATACCCCGTGGTTGAAAGATCAAGCATGAGTATCTTATGCAAGATTTACACCTCCTTTATGTTAAAAAGACTAACCACCTTAAGGAATGTTAACACCGTTAAGAGGAACCGGTGGACAGTTTCGTCTTCTAAGAGCGAAAATGACGTGCTTAATTTCCAAATGTCTCAAAAGAAAAATATCGGGAACCATTAAGGTAAAAAATCTTAATGATTCCCGATTATTATTGAAAACACCCAATATTTGCGAGTATTTACAACCGTCTATAAGATGCGTTGGCATTTTTTACTTTTCTACTATATTTTATACATTTTGTTGCTCTTCCGCTGAAATAAATGGATAAAAATTCTTGTGGTATTTTCAAAAATATATATTTTTTCAAAACATTTTTATTTCATTTTTTTAGTTTTACTCCAATTTTTTGCAATTTTTTGCTTATTCAGAAGTGTATTTTTAGCAGTATTCATACGTGAAAACAGCCAACACAAAAACTAATAACATTTCCTTTTTTCATTTATGGCAAGTATTTCGGTTAGCAAAAGGTTTATGAACAAGTTTAAAGTATATAGTTTTTTTTTTGTTTTTGTATATATTTTATTACTTGTATTACATTTATGTCTAAAGAATAAATACACTGAGAAAAATGGAAAGAGTTAAAATACACATATCTGAAACTTTAATAATTTGTTTTTTAAACTGTCATGAATATTATTAGACATATAAACAAAATCAGATATTCTGGTCTTTTCGAGACATTCCAAATATTGTATTATTTTTAGTTTAGAGTTGCTATTCTTTCACTGTAACTTTTTTTGTTTGAACTTGTCGACAGAATTGTAAATATATGTGCATTAAAAAATATAAAGTATTGTACTCATATTCTACGTGCATGTTCATATAAATTGTTGTTTTTGGAGCTCGAACAAAACAACGATGATAGTTTTTCTTTTGTTTTTCATCTTATATGTGGAAAAAATACCATAAAAATATGCTGTGTAGTTAATATTGTAAAATGGATTCAACAGTTTTTAAACATATAGACAATTTTTCATAATTTTAGTTTCACTTTGATCTAAAGGATATAAGAATTTTTGTGAATGTTGAATTATTTGTAAAATTTAATTTAAATTTTTTTAACTGTTATTTTTTGCTTTGGTTCCTTAAAGCTACTCAGATCAATATGGATATATAAAGCTTTATATAAATTTATTATTTAATTGTTCTCTTTGTTTCAAAAATTAATCTTTGGGAAATAATTGGTTCCGATCTTTTAATGGAAATACTCGCATGAGTTAAGGGTATTGTCCTTATTGGAAAACTACAGTCACATATGATCGCAGATTCTTAAAATTAACTACAAATATTGACACCGGGTCATAGTGAAGGATGGCGCACTTTCACGAGAAGATGGGAGCTATAACTAAGTTTGGGCGGATAGTCATCATTCTTGTAATTTATAAGTTTTCTGGACAGCAGTTTAGGTTTCTATGGTAGTTGAAAAACTCATGAACTGTCAGGTAGTGTCCAAATTATCACATTTCGATACGGCCATGTAATATAATAAGTGTCTAGTGTACGTTTGTCACAAGTTAAAACTATTAGATCCACCCGCTATAAGGTATTTAAGTATATCATTTAGTTTGACCTCTGCTATGTCACAAATACAGTCCTGGTAGTTGCCCAGAAATCTTATCCTTTTGATTAGCTAGGCCGTGCAAACACACATTTTTCCGTCTCAAAATTATCACAGCTGTGACAGCCATAATTAAAGGTACCTCAACTTATTAGTCTTCCAAGCATGCAGTGACCGTCATTACTGAGAGCAACGTAGACACATCACTGCGACTATGATTCGGTAGTTGTCTCGAACATTTCAAGTTGAAAGCAGATCACATCCACTTTGTGACTTAACATGCCGGGGTCCAAACTAATGTGATATCAAATGACCTAAATCGCCAAAATTTTATTTATTTCATTTTTAATTTTTGCACTTTAAAATTAACTACTTTCTTCTGGACTCTACAATTCTATTCTCAATTCTAAAAGAAAAGCAAATCCGAGGACTTTAAGGGAAACTATTTCCCCGCTGTCCCCATTGGGATTTCGTTGATTTTTTACTTTAGTTTTTGAGAGCGAAAAAAATGTCAAATCCAAAATCGTCGAAAAACTACATATCGTTAATAATGCATATGGTTAAATCATGTTGCTACACACAGAAAACATGAAGCAAAATCAATGTTAAACATAGTTGATTTGAGATTGAATATATTTTTCATTAAGTTGAAATTAAACGCTTTTATGTCCGTGGTGAAATACTATTGTACTGTGAAACAATTTTTAATTAATTCTTGTTATCTATGAAAGCAAAATCATAACTAAAGAATAGAATGATTTTCTTCTGTGTGTAACTTCAGGTAAATCTTAATATTTTATTTTGCACATGCTAATATTGGCGACAACAATAACAATTGTTATTAACGCAAAACCACAATGAGAATAAACAAATTTTTAATTGGAATATCGACATTTTTAGTGGCGACATCAATAACTATTTTTATCAATGTAGAATCACAATTCGAATAAAAAAGTTTTTTTAGTTGGAGTAACAATACCTAATAATAGGGTGTTGCTTCTTATTTGTGGTAACCGCAAACGTTTTTTTCTCTGCGTGGGGAGAGCATAATTAGCAAAAGTAAGACATTTCAAAATAATTTATTACATAACATCGATTTTTGTACATTTTGGCGTATAACATTTTCTAAATTTATTGTAAAGTTGAGTAAAGGTTTTCTTCTAAATATTAGGGTAGTTTTAATCATGAAAGACATCCCGCTTTTACATATAAAACTAAGGAGTACAATAGTAAACATTCAAGCCAAGGAGTGTATAAGAGAAAGGAATAGTGATCTTATGGACATGCGAATTTTTTCAACATGAAGACAGGCAGAAGGACATAGTTAGATCGACTCTGTTTTTGATTTGCTACAAGAAAATTGATACTTTGTAGAGTCTAACAATGTTCATGTGTCATATTCATAAGTTTTGGTCCATTTATCTTATATGAGAACAAGTTTTTGAATTAAAAAATAGTGGATACATTATTAAAAATATGGTCAACTTCTCCTTTTATATTTTCTGGTTCAAAAGATTAAAGTTCGTGGTAAACTATAAATCACGCTAAATTGTGATACTCTGACTTAAAGTGAGGAGAATTGTTAGAAATCTGGTGGAGAGAAAAGGTAATATTTGCGCTTTAATGCGGAAAAGCTGTCCAGTAACTTTCAAATATTTTCTGAATGATCATATAACTTGTGGCCGAACGAAAGTGGTTTATGTTTGAACGTTTTCTGTAACGAATTAATCACAATCGCTACAGACTGTTATGATAATGCGAACGTGGAAACTAGACTGGTTCAAATAATAACACTTTTGTGGTTAATTAATCAATCTGAATTGTGATAATCCGTTCTGAAGTGAGGAGAATATGGAATGATCTGGTGGACAGAAATGGCAATATTTGCGCTTTAATGTGAATTCATGTTTTTCAGATATTTTCTCCATAACTTTAAGCCTGGACGTTTTTCTTAACCGAATTATTCGCAATCGCCACAGACATTTACAATAGTTCAAAAGTAAAAACTAGATGCTTTCAATATGCAATGAGCTCCCTGGAGATTGTGGAAGGGTACCTAGAAGCTCTATCCAAATTTGCTCAACTAAAACGATAAGCGATTAAAACGAAAATTTTAAAATTTTAAGTTCAAGAGGAATTTTTCACATCAAATGACACTTCTTTGTGCTTTAAAAAGCTTGAAAATTCTTGTTCCAATGTTTTCACTGATATCAATTTCTTATGCCAAAAGTTTATACTTTGTTTTTAATTCTAACTTCAATTAGCTATTTTCCACGCATTTTTAGAGAAACTGAGACTTCTCTTCTTAAATTTTTTTCGCAGAATTCAACATCGGCATTTTTCTAAATCATTTAGTAACTAAATACTCGATAGCTGAAATTATGTTATTTGTTTCTTTAGAATTTTAGGTCCATTTATAAAATATTCAAACAAGTTACTTAAATTTCTACTAAATATCCCGTATTGTTTTAACCTAACTTTCATCTTATCACTCATTACGAAAAGGTTTTTATTTGCATTAAACCCTTTTCAGCTCTCTTAGGTTTTTTAACTGGTTTTAGTCATAAAATCCAACTTTTCTTAAACATCTTGTTGCTTCTTCTTCAAATGTTTTATATCTCCAAATACCACTAAACTGTCATTTCTTCATAGCTATTAGCCATTTCCTAAAGGCTTCAAGATATTTAAGTTGTTGTTGCTGTTACTTCTAAAAATCAAATGATTTTGGTTGATATCTACAATAAATATTATAAACCCATAAAACTAAACTAGAAAACAATATCGTTTGAAATGCCTTTAGGGATTTTATTTTTATGTAGATTTTACTTTTTTTCCTTTTTTATATAAAGGACCACTTGATTTAGTTCAAAATGTCATCTAACAACCAACAAGTCGTCATAGCAACAACAACAAGTGCTTAAGAAGTTCTACTTTAACTTATGAGAAAAACATTTTATATAAAACAAGTAAGAATGTTATATTCGACTATGCCGGATTTGCAATACCCTCCACATTAATACATCAATGAAAAAAATCTTGAACCGATTTTAATCATGGAATAGTAATGAAGTACATATAGCTTCATGTGGAAAATCTTACAAAAGCTTTTGCTTGAACTTTTCTTCAGATATCGGTTTATATTTTTTAAAATACTGAACCGATCTTGCAGTATTTAAGTAGAAACTTTTCAGGACTATAAAAAATTCCCAGGCCAAATTGTATTGCCAATTATTTTGGAGGAGAGCGTGCCAATAACAGACGGACAGACAGACAGACGGACATTGATTTGTAGCAAGGATATTTATACATTATGGGGTACAATGTGATTCCTTTTTGGCGCTACACACAGAATGACAAAGTTAATGTATTCTTTTCAACACTTGTGGTGATGAAGGGTGTAACAAGGAAAGTGAATAAAAAGACTTCTTTGACCAAGAAAGCAGCAAATTAACTAACAGAATTTTTATTTTGGCTTTTTTTTAGAAAGAAAAACTTAAGAATTTTAAATTGTAATAAAAAGTAGGTTTGTAGACCTTTATTATATTAATTTTTATATAGGAAGTTGAAAAAATCATAAACCTTAAGTGGTATTTTTTTTGGAATAAAACTTGTCCATAAAGAATATGATAAATTGGGGATTTTTTTGCTTTTTTATATAAAGTTACCATGATAAATCTATAAAAAGGTTGTAGAAAAAATCGAAAATCTGATTTTTATATATAAAATTATAAATATAAAATTATAAAAATATATATCTTTCTTAAGATACGTTGCTGTGACCTAAACAAATTAAACAGTTATCGATTTTCGTTTTATGTTTGTACTGAACGTATTACGTATACGTAATAAATAGAAAAGTCTGAATTGATATTTCGAATACGTATAAGTAAGAGTATAATTATCAAGCACCATGAAATAAGTCCAAAATAAGATCCAATGAAAACATGAAACAATTCCCAATTATGGGTTTTTTAACAAAAATGAAAAACACCCAATTAAAAAGAAAAGGAAATGAAATGACTTCCTTAGACATTAATCAAATAATTCCCAATTCTTAGGGGTTTTAATATACAAAAATTATTGAAATAGCTCCCACTGTAATAAGCCCTAAGTTTAATGAAATAATTTTCAATGAAATTACACCAACAATATATGAAATAAGTGCTGATTTTGAATAATCTCAAATTTTAAATGCCAAATAGAAGAACATTTTCCCACCGTTCAATGATTCCAAATATACACATGGAAACCATTGATATTTTAAATCCCAATTCCGCTATGAACACTTTTTCATCCAGCTTCGATAGGATAAGAATCCTTCTCTTTGTGAAAGTTTAAAATCTGGGCTTCGATAAGAAAATTTTTTTAATTTTGACAGAGACTTTCACCTTTGTAAACTAAAAGCCGGCTTTGTTAGAAAGAAGGCTTCGCTTCAAATGCATCTCTGTATTGTGATTTCAAATGACTAATTGAAACCAGTTAGTGCCTAAATCATCGCTTTCGATAAGAATATATTTAAACTTAATTGAGCGAATTAAGTGTTTCTTCATTAGGCATCAATTTACAAAAATCTAGCCAAAGTCCGGACGAACAGAAAAAGTTATTTTAGCGATAAATAACAAAAAGAAGAAAACTTTTTAGATCGTAGACCTGTCGCACAGAGAAGTTTTCTTATTGATGCCGGCTTTTTAATTTAACAGGGGAAAATGTCCCTTAATCTCTAACTCTTAACGAAGTCGGATATATTTTAGTAAAATGAAACAACTAACAGAAAAAAGTAAACATGTTCCAATAAAGTTAGATATTTGGTAATGAAAAAAATTTGAAATATTATGTAATGACGCCTAATTGGGTAATAAAATGATGTAACATGTATAATGTCTATAGTAATTTTTAAAAACTAAGTACAAAAATATTTTAATTACATTGAACTAAATTAGAATAAATTTTATTTTTTACTCGAATTTGTAGCACATTCTATAGTGGGGAAGAATCGATGCATTACATTTAAGTTCTGAAAATTTTATTGGGTCCTATACAGACTCCCTTAAACATGATCGAAGGTTTGAAAAAATTGATATGTTTGTAATCATCTGATAACATACATTTCAAAACTCTAATAAACGTAGACAATATAAATCAATATTCAACAAATTGAGGGATGTAGTTGAACAATGCAATATTTGACGACTGTGACTTTATAAATTTAAAAGCCTTACTCCGTAAATAGTTTTTGATTGTCTGATAAACAGATATTTCCCACATCATAAAAACCGTGTTTTCTATAGATTAAAATGAAATATTTGATGGATCCATTAAAAAGCAATAGTTGAGGTCTGTGTCTAAACATTTTATAAAGCCATTATTCAATTGTGAGAAAAATACGCAATATTTATTTGAGTGCCAGTAATATTTGTACGAAGTCCATTTCAACAAAAGCAGACTAAGTTATTT
>PYHX02000158.1:36052088-36098818 GCA_004302925.2 Cochliomyia hominivorax
TTCCAAAAGTTGATATACTTTGACAAAGCTCTCTATAAAAAGCTTTTCCCCTCGCATTTTATATCTAAAAAATAAACATCTTTTATCCAATATATGGTAACATTTAAAAAATTTTACATACAATATAAGTAATTTTAAATGAAAATGTTCATAATTCTATAAACATGACTAGCAACATTTATACTACTATATTTTGTGTGTAATCTTGCAGTCAAAATTATATAAAATTTATATCAAACATTTTATGCTTATTTTTACGTACATTTAGTAATTTTACATTAAATCTTACATATTTTATTAAAGTTATTTTACATTTATTTTTTTTAGAGTGTAGTAATGTAATTTGTTTTTGCAATTCCATTAATATCTTCCAAACAACACCTAGAAGCCACTTCCTTATATACTCGTCAAAGATCAAGTGACAAAAGTAATGTACATTGTTTCTGTTATTCCTGTAATATCCTCTAAACATTATCTGGAAGACGCTTCTTTATACTCTCCGAAAAGATCATGTAACAATAATGATGTATTTTATTTTTTAAATTGTCTGCTATTATTTGAACAACTTTTGGAAGACACTTTCATATATACTATAAGAAGATAAAATGACAATAAGTAATGTAATTGTTTTTATAAATCTGCATAAATCTTCCCATAATCTTCCAGAAGCGACAAAGAAGTGGCGTTTGCAACAATTCTAATTTCCAAATGTTTGAAGGGGTAATTTACATGTATGTATGTATGTATGTATGTATGTATGTATGTATGTATGTATGTCTATGTTGACATATACACCTACATTTGAATATGAATTTTTAAGAATGAGAAAATAAATAAATGAAAGTTAAAAAACAAAGAAATACATTTACAATGATGACTTTATTTGATGAGCAAATAAATGGAAATAAAAGTTTTTCTTTCTTTCTCTCCTTCATTTTCAGTTTTATTCTTGAATACACATTTGTTTTTGGGGTACTTCTTATACGCTACACCACCGTAATTGGTTGGGTATTATGCGTTTGTGGTGATGTTTGTAACATACAGATAGAATGGTGTAACACCCATATTTAAGTATACTGTTCATCTCAGAATTACTTTCTGAGACGAGCTAACGAGATCTGTCCGTCTGCTTTCTGTTCGACTGGCTGTCCATGTAAACGTTTTGAACACTATACAGGTATCATTTTTTTAGTTATATAAATTACATTTGATACAGTTGAGATATTTAAATAACATTTCGTCACATTCGGTATGTAGCTCTCATACAAATGTCCTCCGGAATGGGTTTTAAGATCATAAAAGTGCTAAATATAAAGCGATTTCAACGAAATTCAACACTAATGTGACTTAAGATATTCTTAATTGATATGCCAAAAATACATGCTTCTCATAGGTCCCATAAAAGCCCCCTTCCAATTACCATTTTGAAGATCATAAACTCACATGTACGTTGGTAATGTAATAATAATTGGTCAAATTATGATAAGTACAATCTTGATTTTTGTAATTATACGAGGGTCGATCCATATTTTTTTTAGCCGCACATACATTTTATAAATATCTTAGTTTCATATAGAAAAACAAATTATACGAGTGTTGTTTATAGATTTTTCGTGAATGCCGTTTACAACCAACAAAGTGGTGTAGGATATTACATAGTCGTGCTTTATCGACTACAATATTGTTACTTTTTGTTTTTGTATTTACTTTAATATACAAACATTAATATTTTATATGAAATTTTATGTTATTTTGGGATTTTTTTTCGGAAATATAAGAGGAAGTATGTTGTGTGTTTACTTTTTAGTTATTTTATTTGTCTCCAAATAAATAACAAAAAATTAAATTAACATTGATAAAGAAAATATTTAAAAACCAGTTTAAATAAATTATGACTTTAAGAATATCGAAGGTATTAAATTTTTTACCAAAGTGTATGTGTGTATACAGTTTTTCTTTCCAGTTATATTTTTTGAGAATTGTAAAAACCTTACGGCCCGATATGAAAAAACTGACAACACTATTTTATTGAGAGATTTCTCCGTATTCTATTCAAACATTATGTAGTTTATCATAATTAATTACTTGAATTTCCTGTAACAGTATCAAAGATATGTGATATTTAAAATTTCGTTTGTGTAAATAGGACGCCTTACCTCGTGCTCTATCCTCACATTTTGTAGTCCACTATAATGTGTTGTCTAGGCATTATCCATTTGCCAAATTTCGCAAGATTTTCTGTATTTGTAGTAGAGATTTGCGATTTTAAGTGTTTCGATCGTAAAAGGGATATAACACCCTCATTCCAGTATTATTGTGGAATATTTTAAAGAAAATTTAATAAGCCGTTTAGTTGAAATCGTTTTCAAAATTAACTGTTTGAAGGTCTTCTCTCGACTCAGATTTGAAAGAAAATATTATATATATTTTCAGATAATTCCATCCTGTTGTAACAAAAGGAGTTACAAACGTAATATAAAAGTATAAAAAGTAATAAAAATAAAAAGTGGCAATTACGAAAAAATAATTATCGACCCTCGTCTAATTTGATCTTATAATTTATTCTTAAGTGTGTAGTAAATTATTGTGACACTAAGTTTTATGTCAAGTTTATTCGATTTAAAAATCAATCGTTCTAGGGGATTATATGGGAGCTACAAGAAATTATGAACCGACCCTCGTTTTACATTATTAATAATTAATAACACAATATATATACAAATTTTCTAGTATCTGACGTCAAGTTGATAGTAGTCTTTTCAACTTACACCACCGTGATTGGGGTATTATGCGTTTGTGAAGATGTTTGTAACACACACATAATGTGCTTCCACCTTTATGTATACCGATAGACTCACCGATTCAGATTAACTGTCTAAGTCGGTTTGTCTGTCCGTCTGTCTGGCTGTCTATGTAGACGTTGTGAATATATTACAATTTGTAATAAATATGTCTTGATAGATTTTGTACATATAACTTTTTGAGCCGGGAAATAAGTCTACAGAAACCCATACCGGAATGAGATTTTTCATGGGAGTCTTAAATACAAAGCAATTTTAACAAAATTGATATTGTAGTGATAATTGGTTAAACTAAGATACATAAAATCTAAAATCAATGCGGTCTAGCTCCCAGAAACAAATATTTTTAAAACGCAAAAATTTCATAAAGATGTTATTGCCAATAATGTACTGCGGAATTAAAAATTGTTTAAATCACCCACGTCATTTTAAATCCAAATTAATGTTTCTGAAAACAGCGTAATTTTTTAAAGTTTGAAAAATTTATACCAAAGTAGATTTTCAACCCGTTAAAGAAATATATATTTTTTGACATGGTGGACTCAATCAAACTCAAGAAATCTTAGATGTTATAGAAAAATGTGTGTCGGGCAAAAATAATTTACCTTATTATAAAAATGTATTTGTTTTTTTAATTATCCTTTGGACTGGAAAAATTCCTTACAAAAGTTCAATAGGTAATCAGGTAAAATACTTTCACCGTAAGATCTTCCAAAATTTCTTTAATTTTCAAGTATATTTTTTTAGCTAATTTACAGTGATGGGAGCTTTAGAACTGAAAAAGCTAAATCAACAAACATAAAGACAAAATTTTAGTTAATTTAATTATGCCTGTCTGCTGTTACACCCTCAAATCTACAATAATTGAAAGAGCTCAACCTTAAATATTTTCCATTGAGAACCAGAAAAATCGATTTAGTGTAAAGAAAGGTCGTAATTATATATTAGACTGTGCCGAATTTTAAATACCCTTCACCGCTATATTGGAGTTATCTGAATTTCGATGGAATGGGTCCACACTTTAGCAATAACCAAATATGGTCACTGATTATTAAACAAGTTTCATATATTAAATAAAGTTTAAAATAAGTTTATTTATATAATAGTGTTATAAGTTCAAACCCATTTTCCAGGAAGAGGCGTTATGTGGGATCTATACAGTTAGAAAAATGTTATTTTTTATAATATTATATTTACTAGTTTTATCAGATCAAAAATGGAAACTTATATGGGAGCTATAATAATATGTGGACTGAGATTGTCCAAATTAATGATTTATATTAAATAACGTTAGAAAAATAATTGTATCCAATTCCAAAAGAATTAATCTTTGTTGTTTTCCGGGAGGGGATTTATGTGGGAGCTTCAGCAAAATATTGACCGAGATTGTTCATATTAACATTATGAATTTCAATGGAATTGATCTTTATTTACAAAATTTATATGATCAGAACATTTTTTCGGGAAGAGTCCTGATATGAGAGTTAAAGCAATATGTAAACCGAGATTGTTCATTATAAAATACATTAAAGATAGAAAAATCGTCATACTAAAACCCAATGGAATTGGCCTTTATTTAGGTAGGAAATAAAATTATTTTTTTTATATATTTAAAATTTTCCTGTAAAATTGATAACATTTATTAAAAAGGAAATATATATTGGTGATAATGCACTTTTCTTTTTATTTTCAATATACTTTTACAAATATTAAGGAAGTATTGAATAACATTAATTATCGTTAAAAAATTTAATTAATAAGAAGTTTTCAAATAGTTTAAAGGTGGAGGTTAAACAAGAATAATAATTCATTAAATAATAAATATTTTTAAAAATGAAGTCTTTACCGATAAACATAGAAACTTTTATCCTGTAAATTTTTATTTTGAAATATAGCAGTTTTAAATAGTAATTTCCTGTTGAGTTCAAACGATGTCTACATTCCTTTTCGTCAAGTAAATTCACAGGGTATGAAAAATGAAAAAAAAAATCGAAAGAAATTGCGGAAAATGTTGCAACAGTTGTTGTAATATTAATACTATAAGTATATGAATATATATCCTAGAATGCAATAAAAGTTTGTGTGTATGTATTATGATTGTAACATGACACTAGACATAAATGTTTGTACTTGTAAGAAAGAGTAAGAGTATTAGTGTATGTGCTGTTGATGTATAATAGTGTTGATTGTTTATTATAAAGGCAATGAAAAAAAGGAGTTTTCAAAAATAGGCCTGATGGAAAATTTCGCTCCAATAAAAGCTCATTACCTTTCAATCAAATATTACGTATATTCAAAGTGGTCCAGCGGTTATCTGCACTACTGAATTGATTTCAATAAGAATATCAAGTAATGAATTGCAGTAGAAAATTAAATCAACATGAGAAACATCTCAGAAAGTGATCCCGAGTCAAACGGTTTAATTAAAAGCGATGGTAGCACTATTTTTTCTGCGCATTACAATTTTTGCACATTCGCATAATACCCCAACCACCTATAGTGATGTAGGGTATAGTTATGATTAGATGAGGACCTTATACTTAGAGCGCTTTCAAAATCCCTTTTAATTTTCGCTTTGAACTTTTTAACCACCCCCATATTAATGAATTCATATTTACATATATATCCGCATACATATGTGTATGTGTGTGAGTGTGTTTTTGTAGATACATAAACAAACAATTTGTACTGGCGTTGACATTTTGATTGTTCAGAGAGTTCGATGATGTGTGACAAGCAAACAGCATTAATTGGCACTTGGCTTGTAAGTGTGGTTTGTAGGATATTTGTAGGATATTGTTGTTGTTATTGTGGTTTTTGTTGTTGTTGTCATTATTCTTGTCATTATTGTTTCTATTAATTCTGTTAACAATTCTTAAGCTCGAATGGGCGTTAGTAAAGGATTCGCTTAATATTGTGAAAAATTCGTTGAATATAAGAGTATATATAAGAGTGATGACATCAAAATTTTAAAGCTTGAAAAAAGATTCATATTTCAGGAAAAGTAGCCATTTTTTAATTTGAAAAGAAACTTATAAAATTATTTTAACAAAAATTATATTTATTTAATCATAAAATAAGTTTTTTTTTATTTTAAATTTAAAAAAATATTAAAAATTCATTTTATAAATCTTATTGTTTATTACTGCTTTTTTGTGTTATTTTGTTAAAAAGAGAAAAAATATTTGTTATTAAATTTGTACACAACCATATTTCTTTTTAGTTCTTTATGTCCCTAACGACTTGTAGAGCATAAAGAATACTGAGAATTATATGTTCGCTTGCACCGAATCGTAATTACCTTACTCTTGTAATACTTCAAATAACTTTACAAATATAAGGAGTGAATTCGAAATATTCTTAACATACGTATTTGTCAATAAAAGCGAAACTATTAAATTTACTGTTTTAATTTCTTTCATATGTGATTAAATTTTTATTAAACTTTACCAAAAAATTATAGTTTTAATCACTAATGATGGAGTTTTGAACTTCCATTAATGTTTTTTAATGTTTTCTGTCCAACTCCGTATAAAATCTTTCACGCTTTTCGACACCTTTTTGTGCTCTTCAATTCTCTTTAAACAAGAGTTCAATATCTCTCTACTGGCTTTAGATTCAGGCTGTTTGTAGAATTTGCCTCTCTATATAAACACAAATACTATAATAATGTGGTATTTGTACCAAATCAGAAGCATGATGAAGAAAAGCCAAAAATAAGTACTCATGTTAGAATGTCTTATGAATGGAAGCAGCCTTTTTTGTAAACATTCTTGAATGTAATTTTCGATATTTATAAAGTCCGTAGTAACAAATGTTTCACTTTATTTGATGCAACTGCTTGTCATATAAGGAAAAGTTTTCGTATTGTTTGTCATTTAAAAACATTTCTTCATCATAACCTCGGGTATCAACAATATAAAATATTTGATAAGGAAAAATTGCCAGAACTTACGTTTCGTCACCCATTATGCAATAAGATTATCTTTTTTTAAAACTTGATTTGCTTCATTTGACAAGTTTAGATTTTGGTATCTAATTTTTTAGCATCGTTCCTGTCAGGATCTTTTGAGACTTGTAAGTTTTTTTTTAAAACCTGCATAAGCTTTTACTTTTCGTACCAATTAGACCGATAACTAAGCTAACAGGGCTGCTTTCCTACCGAGTAGTTTAGGGCTCTTTTGGAAATCCTCTCTATATTTTTTGCTTCAGAGACATCTTATGGACTATTGCTTCTACCTGTATCAGAATGTTTAACAATTTTATTACGCACCTATTTCTGGTCACTAATTTTAATCAGATTAACAATATATTCATTTGTTGGACATTATAACTGACATATTTTGCAAAGGTTACTTTATAAAAAATATCAAATAAAAAAGATTTGAATGCAATTTTCCTGAAACTAAAAGTTTCTTTATTTTACATATCAATAATAAAATGAAAGTTTGGGAATTAATCATTGATCGGGTAAAGAGAGTTTACAGGAAACAATCGACTATTAGAAAGCCGTTACTACGTTAACAAACATACGTAACAAACATACGTAAATCGTTGCATAATATTTAGTGTAACAAATCCGTCAATGATGTCAAGCTTAGTTTCTATAGTGGGGGTTATCGATTTTTTAGAAATAAATCTGTAATTCATGATCGACTGGACAAATTTAAATGAATACAGAACAAATTTTAATTATATTTCAGGAAATTTGGACATCACAAAGACCCTGGGATATTAAATAAAAAAGTTATATTATTGTTGTCAATACTTTGGATATTACAATTTTTTTAAAATTTTGTTGTTCCACTGTGAGTTCCCAGATCATGAAACTGAATAGGGTATTTATCACTGAATATAAATCGTTTGCAGCTTCAGCTTCTCTGAAGAAAACAACAAATTTAGTAATGACGATTTACATAAGATGAAGCAAACGGTAGCCTGAAACCCAATGATATGTATTTTAAAGCGGGCTAAACAACACTTCCCATTCACTGTTTTTAACCGACTTTAAAACCTGGCCAAGCTTTCTCATATTGAAAAAGAACTATATTTTTTAATTAATTATTCACTTTAAATGAATTAGTTGCATTCAATACAGGTTAAGTGATCGCATTTTCCAATTTTAGTAGTTCACAATAAAAAATACCTTTCTGATTTTAGTAAATAAAGAGCATTTATTATTGGTGTCATTGATTATCGGTTCTTGTGTTGTTTTGACAGTTTTGTCGGGAATATTGTAAAAGACCTTTTGAGATTTATTATAATGTATTCAATTTTTATCGCCAGTAACGAAGCGATGCATAAAAAAGAGCGTTCAAGTGCTCGATATAGCAACATTTACAAACTCATTGGGTCTCCCAGTAATGTCCCTACTTTCAAGAGCAGATATTTGTATTGATACAGAATCAGTTCCTGAATCTATTTAGCTATGCGTAATACAAGGTTCACTGCAAAAACTTATTTCATGAAATGGAAATAAATTTGTAACTTCCGCCATCCAATTTCAATGAAATTTGGCACAGTGACAACACAACGTAGGCAAATTTTAGTTTTAACTTTGTGAAGATATGTGGAATGGGTCCACAGGGACCCATTCCCGTTATTTTAATTCTTATCTTAAATCTGAATTGAAAGAACGCACAATATGTTGTATGGTCGGTATATTAAATAATTCCTTCCTTATTTTTGTTATAAAAAAGTACCTCAAACTTAATATATCTTCTCTTATTTCTTGTAATGGTGTAGGGTATAAGAAAAAACTAAATAACCATTTTTTTATATTCACAACTATGTTTTGTATTGTTTGAGACCCCAAAAATTTCTACATAAATCTAGAGTTTCATTTTGGTCTTTCTTTATGGTTGTTTTCCATTCTATTTTATTATGTTTCCTTCATTTTATTTCTATTGTCACAATTGTTGACTGTCAACAAAAGCAGGTTTATGCATATTTATGTTGTAGTACCAATTTTTACTATGTCCATCCAGCATTATCTCTCCCTTGAGTTTATTTGTTGTATTGTGAAATATTCTTGTATTTCTTACGTTTTATGGCGTTTTGTTATACCGCAGGTGATTGGGTTATTATGGGTTTGTGCTAATGTTTGTAACATACAGAGAAAATGGTGTTACACCTTCCCTTAAGTATTTCTTTCGACTCGGAATCACTTTCTGAGTCGATTTAACGATGTCCTTCCGTTTGCTGGCTGGCTGTCCATGTAAACGTTATGAATACTATACAGGTTACAATGTTTAATACCTTGAAGAAGAAGGACGAAGCCCTTGAAATTAGCTATGCTTGGTCCAACATTTTAGGTACCTTCCGGAATGAGATTTTAAGCACATAAAAGTCCTAAACAGAAACTTTTCAATGCTTTTTAAGAAACTTGGCATAAACAAGTCTTCTAAATCGATATACCAATTTTTGCTAGGGTCGATCCATCGCTTCTCATGGTTCCCATGCAAACCCCCTTCCTCATTTTGAAGGGCATAAATCACATGTATACGTTGGTATTGTATTAAAAATTAGTAAATTATGATAACTATAAGCAAAAAACGATGTTCCAAATTATACGAGAGTCAGTTCATGATTTCTTGTAGTTCAGAATTAACCCCCTCAAAATGTCAGTTTTACAATAATGTACTGCACACTTAAGAATAAATCAAAAAATATAATTATACAAATGTCGTGTATTACTTGGTGTAGGGTATTACATAGTCAGACTTTTCTTGCTTGTTTTTTCTTGTTCGTTTTTTGAATAATTTTTTTCTAGAGAACTTTTACTGCGGCAGTAATTTATCTATGGCTCGCTGCATGTTAATATCTTTGTCGTTATAGTAAATTTAGACAATTCAAAATTTGTTGTAAAAAAGTAACATCATCATCAGCAGCAGCAACATTTGCAGTAGCAGCAAGTAATATTTGAATGTTACATAAATATTGTAATGGTGTGCAATATTTTATTTTCTTTTTTAGCCACGACTATTTTTATATTGTTGATCTTTATAAAAATAGTTACTGTTGTCACTAAATAGTAACTATTTGCCAGAAGGAGGAAAATTACTGCAAAAGGAAGCTTAACAAAAAAGGTCATCTTTTTGTGATGCTGTGTTGGTTTCTGTGACAACCATTTTCTCTATGCATTTTGGTTAGTAATAGTAAAGTGTGATTATTAATATTCCTCTTATTTGAGATATCTAAAATGACATAGTTTAAAGTCCTTAAATTGGAGCAGTACAAATATTTAATAGCAAATGGCTTTATAAATAAAGTAAACAAAAAAGAAAGAAGTACAATTAAAACAAGTAAAAATGCTATATGCGGCTATGCCGAATCTTCAATACCCTTCACCTTAAATGGGTATAATAAATACGTTACTGTATATTCTAAATAATCGTTTTTTTTAATATAATTTGATGATTCAAACTAGTTAGATTTTTGGCTATAACTTTTTCAATTGCACTAATTTTGATGATATTTTGGAAAGATAATGAAGTACATATAACTTTATTTATGTCAAAATATTATTCTAATTTTTCGATTTCTATCTGATAATTTTACTAAACTTTTTTTACAGTTTTACTTAGCGGTTGCCTCCGATATCGGTCTATGCCTTTTGATATACTAAACTGATGTTGTTGATTTTATATAGGAAACTTCTCAGGACCATAACAAATAATCAGGCTAAATTTTATTGAGCTCTGTCAATTGTTGTAGATGTGAGCGTGCCAATATAGAATGACGAACAGACAGAAGCACTTAGCTGAATCGTCTGAAATTTTGATTTGATGCAAAAATATGATATATTATGGGATCTGAGACGATTAGCGTTACATAAAATGACAAAGTTCTTCACCACTTGTGGCAGGATATAAAAATCGTATAAGACCGAAAAATTTATTTGTTTTTTTTTTATGTCATTATAATTCCCCATTCTATGGACACCAAATTAAAAATACATATTGCTTCAACAGCTACAATAATGGCGAATTTATTATTCATTTGAAGTAAAGTCTGAAAACCTTATTGTGAAAAGTTATAGTTTTTAGGAGAGTTCTAGGCAGCCAAAGAATTTTGAAGATGATCAATTGGAATTATCATTAAACTCCTAGCACAAGAAATTTCTCAACGTTTGAATACATTGTGATACATTGCAAAGCAAGTTATATTCCACATGAACTAATAAACACTGTGAGGCGATTTCGTTTGTCAAAAAAGAAGACGCTTTCAAAATTAGTTTGAATTGAAAAGAATACTTGATCAGGTAAGAGGATATACTGACATCATTTAGCAAAATGTTTCAATAAAATTTAAAAACAATGTAGACACAAGTAAGAATGCAATATTCGGCTATGTCATACCTTTAGTAACCACAATTGCGTGTGATGAAAATACGTTAAGTTAACACTGCTATCAAATATTGTCGATGTGAGCGTGTCAACAACAGTTAGATAGACGGATATAGCTAAATCGACTCAGATTTTGATTTGATGCAAGAATATATATAATAATGAGGTATGAAATGATACCTTCTTCCGCTTTATATGCGGAATGACAAAGTTAATATACTCTCTTTACCACTTGTGATGAAGAGTAATGATGGAATCATTATCCATACAAATAAGTCCAAAAATAAATCAAATTTGCTTAGCCCAATAATTTCTCTTATAAATCCCTTCCGGATATATTATAAATATTTGTAATTATATTGTTTTAACGATTAAGAATTATTTGGAAAATCAAATTATACGAGGATTGTGTCACAGTTTTTGAATTTAATAATAATAGTGTTAATTATAGCATAGTTTCAATCTTAACCGACTTTTACTTTTTTTCCTTGGTTTTTCTATGGGTTGATTTACTTACTAGTTTTAATTAATATAATATCTTTAGCTAAAACTGTGTTTAATTCCAAATGAAATAAAGGTTTAACAAAACTGTTATACTTCATGTAGCACAGTGTTTAAAATGAAAAATGAAATGAAAATAAATTTGTAACTTCCCAACGTCAAGTCCGATTTCAATTAAATTGCACACAGTAATAGTAGAAGTAAAGGCGAGTTAAAGTTTTGATTTCGGACTTTATGTCCTAAATTTGATCACCTCGGGCCATAAAAGTAATTAAAACGATCTAGATTTCTTATATCTGAACCGATATTGAAGACTTTCATATTAGTAGATTCTGCTAGTGAATACCTAGAAAAATCCTTATCATATGGGCAGACCATATCTGAAAGTTTAAGTGATATTTAGCTTCAAAAATTAAAGACAAATTACTCTTTGATTGTCCATGTGCTATAGCGGGTCCAAATTTTATCCAATATTTTTTCAAATATTTTTTCAAATATTTTTTATTATATTAAGAACAAGCCACACAATTTTGTGAAGAAAAAAATTGTTGATTTAAATATTTAATTAATTAATACAACAATTCTCATATTTATATTGATTAAATGTCTACTCAATTAGGTACATAACAATTATGTACGTGAATTTGTTTGTTGTATTTTAGTATGAATTTATATAGCAAACAGTAAATAAGAGAACCTTTTAAATAATTTACCACCTAATAATGTAAAAGCGTTAATTGTCTCTAATTAAATGCTTTTACCACATTTACAATATAAACATATACTTACTGACATTGGCACATCAATACATACACTTACATGTATATAATTACATACATTAGCAAATTCATTTAGTTAACAAGAGTTTATTAGAGTTTTAGTATTTATAATTATTAACATTTAAACACACATACATATGTATATATGTATTTGATATATGTATGCAGAAATTAAATTGAGTTTATTTAGTTGTATTTGAGTATTTTTGTGGCAAATATATGTATTGATTTTTTGTATCAAACATTAGCAACAAATTCCAAATAAAATGTTGTGAATTTATTTGTTATTGAAACAAGTATTACAATTATTTACATGAGTAGTGTTTTATTGGTCGGTCGGTCGATGGAATTATATGCCTCAATTTTCGCTTTTTGTTGGGTTACTAATTAGAGAAAGGATTTTTATAAACCGATGGAATTATATGCCTCAATTTTCGCTTTTTGTTGGGTTACTAATTAGAGAAAGGATTTTTATAAACCTTTAAGAGATAAAAAAAAAACTGAAATAATTAAAGTATTAGTTGATAAACAAATCTATTACTAAAAATAGTATCTATTTTAGTGACGATAATACCTACAATGGTTAATATAAGAAGAAAGAGTGCTATATATGACTATGCCGAATTTTTAATACTCTCCACCACGATATGTTTCATTCAAGCACATTCACACATACATTAACAAAAGTATAAAATATAAAGAGATTTTCTTGCATATAACATAGGAACATTTAGTAAGTCATAAAATTAGTTATAGATTTGGCTATATATTTTTATATTGAAGCGATTTTGATTTTTTAAATGGTAATAAATTATGTAACTAAATATTTTGGCAAAATTTTTATTTTCATTTTGCGATTTATAGTTCACAAGTTCAGGAACGTTCTTTGAACTTAGAGGTTGATCCAGATATCGGTAAATATCTTTTAACATACTGAACCGATTTTGCTGATTTTAAATAGAAAACTACTCATTGCTACAGCAAATACTCAGGTATATTTTTATGAATGTGAACGTGCCAATAACAGACGGACCTCTATTCAGAGTTAATAATTTTGTGAGTACTACTTGAAATATTTAACTCAATGTCAACAATTTCATATCGTCCTTGGACCTTTAATTGTCAAAGTTAGTTAAGATAATTCTAAGTCGATCAGCATATTTTAAAAAGTGTGTCGTAAGTTTTTTTGTATGTTACAAACATTTGTTCAAACTTATGATACCAAATCCACCCAATGGAGGTGCATAGTGAAAAGTGAATCGTTTATGGGCAAAAGTGAAAATGAAATTCAACTTAACTGAAATTAATTTTTAATAGGAAATAACTTTTTTAATTTTAAAAACATAATCATTAACGAGTCCTCTAAAATTTCAAATATTATTAATGCATAAGTGCGTATGAGTTATATTAATTAATAATATTCATTATACGTCTGAAATAATAAGAAATAATTATATGAAATTTTTACTTCTGTTAAATGCACATTTTGGAACACTATAACATTGTCAAATTTTCAATCAAATGTTTCTTTTTCTATTGAAAGTTATTAAGTAGTATTTAAAGGATATAAAAAATTAAAATAAGCAGGATTCTCCTCTCTTCTGAAAAAGTTTGAAGATGAAAATTTTGATGAGAAATGTTACAGACTCCTTTATAAGACCAAACAAAAAGTAAGCAAGTAAATTTTGTCAAGTTCGAAAAAACTACAGGTAATAATGGACTGATCCTAGAAATTGAGTGAGTCTGTATTTGGCTGGTATAATTTTTTACAGATCCGTGAGTTTTATGAGTTTAAAGCTAACAGAAATATTAGACTGAACCTGATCAATATAATAAAGATTTATTAGTCTAAAAGAATAATAATATGTTCAAAATTTCATTATTTGAAATTTCTGTCTGTAGAGGGCCCACAATCCTACATGAACAACTTGCCAGACAAGCAGATGGATGGAAAAATCATGATTTTGAGACGCATGTTCTGTACTTGTTGGGATCAGAGCGGTTTTTTGTACTGTGACATATTTAATATAATCAAGTGATCACTAGGGATTTATGCAAAAGTCAACAATAGATTTTTTAACCGGATCAAAACAATTTTATAAACAATAAAGATGTTGTCCCTTTGGTTTCACTGGTTCGAATCGATGCAAAATGGCTTTAACGGAGTACTATTACTACCATACTATTGTTATTAGATATTGTTACCATTACTAAAATATTTGTTTATTCCATTTATGATTTTGCATTAATAACAATAGTTATTGTTATCATCACAAAAAAATTGTTATTCCAATAAAACAATTTCCATTGTTATTTGCATTGATAACAATTGTTATTGTTATCGTCACTATAATTATAGTTTGCTCGTCAACACAAATTATAAAAATACAATATTTTTTCATTTAATGAAAATAATTTTATTACAGCAACGAAATTGTTATCAAAATTAAATAAATTCAATAACTAACATGTTGGTGATAACAATTAATATTTGCCGCGAATACATAAGTGTTTACGACAAACATATTATATTATTATAATGACGTTATTCTGCGTGTGTATACCCAGACTAAATAAATTTCAATGAAACTTGTAAGGGCTGAATTATAATAGAAAATATATATTTTTTTATTTTAAAAAGGTCCTTGTTTTGAATTTCGGAGTAAATGATGATTCAAGGAACCGATTTTTAAAAATATTGTTTAATTTCAGAAGTATAGAAGTATAGTATATGTATTTTAACCGATTTCTTTATTGTAAACTGTCTACATTAAATGAAAGTCTTATATAATATATGAAAAATGGATCCTAAATAAAAATTAAAATAAATCAGGAATTATCGTTTGAAAATTTAAGAAAACATTAAGAAAATAGAGGATATTTAAGACAATAAATTAAATAAAATGATAAAAAAATGATAAAGATAATATAGAAATTTTGGGAATTTATTAAGAGCAAGAAATCCATTTATTAAAACTGGAAACAGAATTAACCCAGAAGCTGTGCATTTAGTTTTACCTTTATTTTGATGATCAATTTTGAAGGACCATACTGAGGACTACATATTATCTACGATTTTATCATGTGATATGAAGAAGAGATATCTTAAATGCTTAAAAAGTTACAGAATAATTACCACTGTATCATACAGTGTAATATATATCGTTAAATTAATTCAAAAACGAATTCTGTAACGATGGGTAAATAAATTTCCAATAATGGTGTAGGGTATAAAGACATAACCAGAATAATACTTCAATTCGCTTATTTATTATAACAGTAAATTAAAAACCATCAAAAAGGGAAATTTTATTCACATACACATACACACACACCAAAATAAAAGCAAAGTGAAAACCTCAATTTATTTTAGCCTTAGGAATGGTGGGTTTAAGTCAATAATCATTAAGTAAATACTTTTTGTATAATTTAGAAATAAAAAGTGAACGCAAAACACAAAAAAATAAATAAAATTAAATAAAACAAGTAAGAATTTTATACTCGGCAATGCCGAATTTTCAATATTCTCTACCACAATGCGTGTACGTTATTTTTCATACATACACACTCAAAGACATATACAATGTAAAGATTTTTTTAAATAAAATTAATGAGCAATAAAATTAGTTCTGTTTTTGTCTATATTTTTTTTACTAAACCGATTTTGAAGTGGTGATGAGGTATAGTGACAAATTTTATTCTAATTTGCCGATTAAAAATTGACAATTTATAGAACAATTTTTTGACTTAACTTAGAGCATGCCTCAGATATCAGTCTTTATCTTTTAATATAGTGTACGGATTTTGCTGGTTTTAAATAGGAAAGTTCTAAGGACTTTAAAAATACTCAAGCCAAATTTAATTGATCTCTGTTAATAATTGTGGATGTGAGCGATCTAACAATAGACAGACAGACAGACAGACAGACAGACAGACAGACGGACATGGCTAAATCTTTTCAGCGTTACACACGGAATGACAAAGTTAATATTCCCTCTTCACAACTTGTGGTGATAGAGGGTATAAAATTTACAATCAAAACAGAAAAATAAACACAAAAGTTAATTAGGATCAAATGCCACACTAAAGAAGGATACTCTAATAATTTGGTTAAATAAATAAAAATGTTAATAAGGTGTGATGTGATTGTTGAAAATTACGTAATTCTTTTAGTTAAATAACAACAAAATGAAAAAAGTTAATATAAAATAATTAATTTTTTAATTATATTAAAGAAAATGACCTTAAAGTCAATTATTATTTTTTTTTTTTTTAATAAAAATTGTTTTAATTAGAGGTTAATTGATTGATGTTAATAACACCACAGGGAGTCCAAGAATAAAAATAAATGGAAGCTTTAAATATTTTTGTATGTTTTGAAAACCTCAAAGTCTTTAAGTAGTTGTAAAGAGGATTAACAGTATTTAAAATTTTCCTTAGAAATGCTTTTAAATGTTTTTAATGTTATACAAAAATATTAGAAATATCAGTCGGTTTAATAAAAGCAAAAGGGCTTAAAAGTTAATCAGCTTAGCCCCGTGAGCTTGCTATTCTATGTACACCTTTAAAAACTAAAGCTTATGACGATGTCTATGCTATACTCATGGATATTTCCCCTAAATGGACATGAAAAAAATCCCGGAACAAAGAGACGAATAAACTCTAACATTACCTGGTAAAAAAAGAACAAGTTAAAGTGTTAAATTCGGTCGTGCCGGATTTTTCATGCACTTCACCTTTGCTTATGCAGAATTTTTGTTTATTTAAGCAACGGACTTAACATTGAACGTTAAGTCGTATTATAAATAGACTTTCTTAATATCATCACTTGTAAAAGCCATTATTATAGCCTTTCTATGAGTCAACATAGATTCTATAGAGCACTCAATGTGCATGCAAATTTTATCCAGATCACGAGTAGATTTCGCTTTCACTAAAACAATTATAGTATTAGTATATAAGTATATAAAGAACCGATTTCGGAAATTTGAAAAATCAAAATTTAGAAAAAGAATTAGCTATTTTTCTGCATCAAAGTTTACTTCATAAATCCCAGAGGTGGTTCAAATTATCAGAAAATGCGTTTTTGCTAATAACTCTGAAATAAAGGACCGATTACTGTGATGACTCGAAAATTCTCCAAATTATTTCTGATCTGCTAGTATAAAAATTATGACTCTAGCTTAAATAGAACGTTCAAAAAATCGAAAATATTACTTTGCATTACATTATTATTGTTTTCAATATTATAACCAACAACAACCATAAGGTAAATAAAGAATTGTTTATATCTCGATTATTTATAAGCCAATTTGAAAATTGAAAAACAGAAATAAACCAAAATTTAAAGCAAAAATTAGTACTTCATCGGTGTGGCAACTAAGTCTACATTTGCGCCAAGAGCGAGAGATTTAGTTTTCGCCCATATCTTGGAAACTAATAGCCCAATCGAGTTTACGTCTTCAAATGAAAAATCCACAAAAATATTTCTGATCCATTAGTAAAAAAAGTTAAATTTCTATTATTAATAAAATGGCCAAAATCTCAAAAATATTATTTGAAACGTTGTTATTATAAATGTAAACAACAACCACATGGTACTAAATGTTTAAAGAAAGAATTAACCATATCTTGATGGTTTTTGAGCCGATTTTGAAAAATGAAAAAGATTAAATTTGGCACAAAAAATTGAAATCAATCAAATCCATAACCAAGTCCATAAGTTTAATAGGGGGTTTAAAATATAAGAAAATATGTTTTTGCCTATAACTCAGGAACTAAGGGTCCAATTCATTTAATGTCTTCAGTGAATAAATCCACTAGATTTATTGATATCTATCTTTGAAAAATTTAAGTCTCTAACTCTTGTAGATTCTATAAAATATAGATAAAAAACCGAAGTTTGAGGTACCTTTAGTTTTTTGCTAATATCAGAGCCATTTGTGGACCAAATTCCTTGGATTTCAATAGCAAAATTTTTGAAAGCATTTTCAATATTTTAATATACATACCATATATGTTAACTATAGCCTATAGGACTATAGGCTTTATAAACTTGATTTCAACCGAGACACGGACAGACTTTTTGGGGTCTAAGACCGATCTTACCGAGCTGGTGAAGGGTATAAGAACGAAAATAGTATCCGAGAAACTAAATTATCATATTATGAAGTTATATTTTTATTTCAGCACGAACTATCACTACATTGGAAGATTCTAAGCAACACAGACAGCCATAGCAATCGCGGATTCAGCATTTATTGGTAGCAAGTAAATTAAAAACGAAAAATGTTTCCTTGGAGAAATTAACTAAGTAATTATGAGTAAAGATTTCTTGACATGTTAAGAAAAAATACCAATACTAATAGATACATCAAAATCAGATTAACGAAATATTGTGTTTATCTCATTTTAATCAGATTAAAAATGCGTAATAAAATTATTAAACATTTTCAAGAAATGTCATTTTGATGCTACAAAAAGTTGGCCTAATATTTAAAGTTCTGCCATCAAACTGTTTCCAATGTTATTAAACAGTACCGGTAGAACTTGTCCTTTGAAGGAAAACTGGTTGTGGTATATCGAATGCTACACATGATGTTTTTAAAGCCAAAAGAAAAAAAGCGGAAAGCATTTTCAAAATAACTCCCAACACATCCGATGGAAAAGCAAACTGTTTAACTCAATGCTACTGTAACAAAAATTTAAAGCTATAAAGCTATAAGGACTATATGTAACAAACATTTAAAGCTATAAAGGATTAAAAATTCAATGGCTCAATTTTTTTATGGCAGCAAAGCCAATACAAATTTAGAGGAATTTTCTAAAAAATATTCTGCATAAAGGATGACGAAACGTATGTTCTGGCAATATTTTCGCAACTTCCTGGTCAATAATTTTGTATTGCTGAGACTCGACGGAATGTTGATGAAATGTTTAGGACCCAAAATCAATCAAAATTTCGAAAAAGTTCTTCGAATTGCCAGCAATATGAAGTTGCGGCAAAAGAAACCAATCATAGTACAACGGGCTCTATAAAAAAGCCTACTTTCATTTATAAGATTTCGTAGTGTGCACATTTTTTTTTTGACTTTACATCTTGCCACTATGGTAAACAGGATCTTGAATGAGATATTAGTACGAAGAGAAGCAAATCCTCCCCAACTGACTTGAGCTAAGAAAACATATTGGGCTCTTGTTTAAAGAAAATTGAAAAGCATTAAAGATACGTTTAAAGGTGTAGTCGATTTTAAATGGAGTGGATTACCTGTTCGAGCAAAGTGACTTAAAGGGCTAGAAAAGCGCTAAGAGAAGAGATTCCAAAAAAGGTTCTAAATTGAATCACTAGTGATAGTTTTATAAAAATATTTTATTTTATATACTGTAATAATAACTTCAATCATGTAAAAAATTAATTGCTTTTATTATGCATGTAAAGATTTTTTTCAATTCCATTCCATAATTCTTTAATTACTGAAGAAAGTAGAGAATGCCTCTAAATAAAATGGAATTGGTTAAACGTCTTTTCACCATCATATTATTTTCAGCACAAGAATTTACTAGTAAATAAGGACAAGATCAAAAAATTTTAGGAGCTCTAATGGTTTCTTTTCTTAAAAAATAGTTTGAGATTGTGAAATAGATCAGTTCTCGTTAAATCTTTATCATATCACCAATTTTCTTGAAGTATTTAATAATTACTTCGGAATCAATCTCTTCACTATCTACATTTTCCACAGTCCAATAATTGAACTAAAAACGTTGTTATGAGTTAATGGATTTTTAGCTAAAAGTTCTAGAATTTCCAAATCTTTTTAAATTCTAAAGAGAAAACTGTAATTTGAAGACTGCATAAGTTTGTATCCTGAGACCTGAGTGTAATTATGAAATAAAATTCTGTCTTAATCTAATGACTTTTCATTGAAAAAATTAGAAAATTTTTTATCAGCATTTTGTGGTTGCCTCAGATATCGGTCTATAACTTATTTGCTTTTCTACCGATATGGGAAACTGCTTATGATAATAAAAAACCATGGCAATATTTCATTAAACAATTACAATTATTCTAGGTGTAAGAATATTTCCCACGAACAGACAGGCCTAACTTAATCGAGTCAAAGAATAAACTTTTACAGTTAGCTTTGTTGAGAATCGGTCTACAATTCCTTGTGTGTGTGTGTAACATATAATATTTTGTACAAGAATTTTTCATGCAAGATCATATCATGAAATTAACAAGAAGTTTCTCAAAATTAACAAACAATAATCTGTCAAGCCTAACATTTTAAAAATAATTTTTATGGAAGGAGCGTTACCGATGGACTGACATTCGTATAATTTAGCGTTTATCTTAATTTAATTATTTACAACCAACGTATATGTTCTATAAAGTGATATTTGGAAGGAGGCTCGTATGGGTCCTAAAGGAAGTAATAGACCAACCTTAATAATTTGGTACATCAGAACCTCATTCCAGGAGAATATTTGTATGGAAGGGACCTGAAATTTGGTCAATAAAATTCAATTAAATTCTCAATAACTGCTACCTTAAATGTTTTCACAACATTAACATGAAAAGCCAGTCAGACAGATAAACGGATGGACACCGTTAAAGTGATTCAGAAAGTGATTCTTAATCTAACAGTATATACGGTGTTGTAGGGTGTAAATATTCCATAGATATCAAAAAAGAAGAACATAATTGGCGTGA
Source organism: Cochliomyia hominivorax (assembly GCA_004302925.2). Taxonomy (NCBI): domain Eukaryota; kingdom Metazoa; phylum Arthropoda; class Insecta; order Diptera; family Calliphoridae; genus Cochliomyia; species Cochliomyia hominivorax. Next base: position 36,073,228 of record PYHX02000158.1, read on the forward strand.
TTGCCCATGGAGTTTTTACAGGTTCATTCTTTATTATATTATATATACATTTAACATTTTTCGATCTAACTTTTTTGTTGTTAAGATTAAAAACTGTTCATTTTTTGAATTCAACAAAAATGCTAACAAAAGAATTAGTTTAATTAGAAAATATTTATAAATGATTGTATGCTCCTTATCACCAAATGAATTCCATAAAGCAAATAATATGCAAATAAAAAGAATTTATAATCAACACTAAACTTAAAGTTAATATTTATCACTTAATAACAAACAAAATTGTTTGGGATTTATAAATTTAATTTCATCAAATGTTTGCCAAATATTTCCTTCCTTTTCCTCTTCACAAAGTATTCAAATAAGTATTTATGTTTATAATACTTTAACACAATAATATAAGTTTTTTTAAATTAATCTAATATTATTGTTATGACAAACATAACTATTTTGCAGTGGAAAGAGATTTTGTTTGGTGTTTAAATATTTATTATTGTTATCTTTAACATACAAATATTTTAAGGATCATATTTATTGTAAAAGGAGCAAAATTTAAAACCAAAAAGATAAATTCATTACAATTTTATTTAATTCCCCAAATAAATTTAAAGCACTTGAAAAAGGTAGAATTCATGTCTGTATATTTTCCAAAAAGAAGCCTTAATACACAAACACTAATACAAACAAATAAAAAAAGTTATAAATATAGAGAAAAAGGATTTAAAACTTAAATAACTAAATAACCAAACCCTCAAAAGATTTTTCCAAAAATATTTCCATAACACTTATTGTTGACCAAAAAAATATACATACACAGACACACACAAATAGCACAGACACTATTTCCAACACATTCACATAAGTGTTATACAAATACATATATATACAAAGCAAAATGATTATCCTTGAAATACCATTTAAAAGAAAGGCATTTTGATGTTATTGTTGTTCTTTGTTGTTTAATGTCATTGACCAATCGAAAGACGATTTATGTTGACTTTGACCACAATATTTGGCATTTGGGTTAAAATATCATTTTCATATGCGACCTATTTTTGTTTTTGTCTTGGGTTTTTGTATTTTATTTGTTCAGGTCCTGCAAACAATAACAAGACAGACCTAAATGTCAATCACAATTGTTAAATAAAAAAAAAAAAAAGAAAAACTATAAATAAATTTAAGGCCTACAGATTTGTCATATATGAGATAAACAAATAATTCTTTTGACGATGGAAAGAAATATACTTTTATAAGGACTACAAAAAATTCAATATTTATAACATTTTTCCAATATGTATGTAACTTTTTATATTGAAAAGGTCAGAAAGGTATATTTTTTATTTTTGGGGACAGTTGTATAAGACTTTGATAAATGTATAAGTATTTTTCATAGAAGAGAAATTGACAATTTTCTTTAAGAAGTGAAAGAAGTAAAAATAATATTAATTCTTTCGAGACATAAAGTTGGATAATAGTCAGTTGGATAATAGTCTGATTCTTTATAGAATGTATACACATTTAAACACCTCCTAACCTTAGTCCAGGTGGGGCTTATATAGTACCTACAATAAAATATGGATACATCTCATTAGTTACCTGTATTAAAAAGCATTAGTAATTTTGCCAAAGTTCATTTAAAATTTATTCATATTTAAGAATCCTATAACCCGGAAACCTTGTTTGGGTAAATGGCCCTATATGGAGTGTAAAACTTAATACAAGCTTTTATTTTTTAAAATTTAACCTTCAATGAGAGCTGTAGTCATACATTCGTCAAATTGGTAGCATATATTTATGATAAATAGCAATATAATTGTGGTAAATTTCAACAGTTTAAAACCCTGTTCCAGTAAGTGTCCCTACACGAAATCTTGATAAATATTGGCTCAGCATATGAGAAAAATTTTGAGGTTATTTTAAGGACAACACTATTTATATTTTCCCAGTCGACTTAAAAATAAAACGTGCTGAATATTCCAGAAACCATATTTCATTCCAGCGGATGAATGGCACGACTATTATATGAGTGTATGTATATGTGTGTGTGATTTGCAAAACTCTGAGTCTGACAATTTTTGTTTTGGGTTCTTAGAGGAATACTAATATAGTCAGATGAACTCAAAGCCCTACATTTAAAGAATAATTTAGTAGTTTGCCACCTCATTCATTAGGATAAGATGTAGAATAATTTTCTAGTTTGGATCCCAGATAGAAAAGTTTTTACCGTGCTCAAAGTGAACAAATTATTTTGTGTCTGAGGGATTTATTTTAGAATTCAGTATGTTAGTAAATATAGATCGATATCTGAGCAACTTCTAAACTCAAGCAAAGAAATTTCTTACAATTTTTAATACAAAAGTTTGGTTATTTTATTGAGTTTAATGTACCTCATTCCCTTCCAACAATTATCAATATCGATCAGTAAAAAAGCTACAGCCAAAAATATAAATAATTTGAGGACTAAAAAAGTATTCCTTGTAGTATTTAAAATAAAACATTAAATCAAAATCTGAGTCCAAATATCTATGTCTGACTGTCTATCTGTATGTCTGTCTACCTGTCTGTTGTTGGCACGCTCACATCCACAATAATTGTTAGAGCTCAATGGAAGTTAGTATTTGTTTCAGTACTGAAAAGTTTCCTACTTAAAACCAGCAAAATCGTTCAGAATTTCAAAAGATATAGGCCGACATCTGAGGCCTATATCTTTTGAAATTCCAAAAATTATCAATTAAGATCTTTTTTATTTATTAAGAAAGTTACAGACTTAAATATAACTAATTTTATTACTTAGTTACCGTCTCATGTTACGTCTGTGAGTATATATGTGAGTGTATATGTACTGTATTGAAGTCTGCATAGCTGAATAAAGCATTCTTACCGTTTTTGCTGCAGTGCTCCGATTTTAGAAAATTGGACTTAAATTAATGGCGAATTACTGTTCCTCCTTATTAGAAAAGGATAAAATTTATAAAGGTTAACTTCCATTCTCACAAAACTTTGTGTCATTGTGAAATTAAAAGTTGGTAAAATTATATTTAACTGATCACACTTAAATACAATTTTAGTTAAACATTTGAGACAAGTATTTAAATAATTTAAGTTGGAAAAAAATTAATTTATATTATGGTTTTTGTGGTTAACCCTAAATAGGAATTTTTACACTTCTAAAGTGTTTGCCGTAGAAGTGATTTATAAAATATTATAGAATGAGATAAAAAAATTCAATATTATTTAAATTATAACAATAAATTTATATAACAAATATGCATTACAAGTACAAATATAAATTTCAAATGAAAATAGTTTTATTTTATTGTTTTTCAAATTAAAAGATTGAAAATCAAATAGAAAAATGCTTTTAGCAAAATTAAATTGCATTCTTAACAGGAAGATAAATAAAGTAAAAAAATATACAAAAGGAATAGATTACAAATACTATCAAAGGATTGTTTATAACTATCAGTTGATCTTGATTATGTTTCCTTATTTAAATTTATTTATTTCAAACACTTTTTATTTTACATATTTTCTTCTTTAGCAAATAAGGGTGAAATTATGGAATATTAAGTTTGTCAGTGATTATGAGACATCAGAAAGTTTTCTTCTTTTGAATGAGTTGTCATAATTAGATCACGCAGTTGTCATAATGTTTAACGCAAGTCCTATTTTACACTACTTTCGATCATGTTACTTTTGCAAAACATGTTTCTTTATCATGTTTAATGTCAACATATATATTGACTTGTTGAATTAATCTGATTAAAATGAGTGACCAGAGTGCGTACTAAAATTATTTTCAACAAAACACGACTTGGTCCTACTAAAAATTGGCGAAGCATTCAAAGGTCAGTCGTCAAAATGTTTCCAGTGTTATTAAACAATACCGAGAGAACTTGTCCGTGGATAAAACGACCTAGTTCAGAGAGACGGAATGGTCTACATGATGTTTCTGAAGGCAAAAAGTAGAAAGCATTTTTAAAAGAGCTCCCAAAATATCCGGTGGGTAAGCAGGGCGATGAGCTCAGTGCTCTGGAACAGTTAAAGCTAATGATAATATTTGAACACAAGAAGATCACAAAATATCTGACGAAAACACTGCAAAAAATTCAGAGGCCAAAAATAATGCATGGAAATTGAATTCAAGTTTTCTAAGTTTTTTTCGTAACTTCCTGGTGAAAAAATGTTTAGGAGCCAAAAGCTGTAAAAATTCCCATATGCAGATGCAGCAAAAAAGCCAATCATTTTTTGCAAAGAGCTCTTTAAATACCAAAATTCACATCAAGAATTGTTTAAAAATGGGCTGCTTCTATTCATAAGATTTGATAAAGGGTCAACTTATTTTTGGTATGACTTGGCATCCTGTCAATATGGTAAATAAGCCCTAGAGTGCTACAATAACAATAATGTGATATTTGTGTTAAGAAAGGCAAAAAAAGTGAAGAAATATTGGTCTCTTTATAAAAAGAATTGAAGAGCACAAGAAGTGGGTAAAAATGTAGTAGATTTTAAACGGACAGCAGAGTCACAAAAAGCCTTATAAAAACGTTAATAAAAGGGATCCCAAAAAAATGTCAAAATCTCGTCACTATTGAATAATACTAAAAATAGAAATTTTTTTAACTAAAATAAAAATTTCAATTAAAACTGAATAAGAATTATATTGTTAGGAATTTTCGATCTCACTCCTTAACTAATTTTTATTATAATTAACATGGAAAATATAACTTTTAAATATATATTTAAAATTTGATAATTATCGTTGAGATGGAATATTAAGGTATCCTTTGGAATTTGGGATGACACATCTGAAGATAATTTAATTATCATAGTAAATCGAAAATGTATTTCAAATGGACGAAGATAATTTTTATAATTCTGGCTCCCATATAATGCCCCCAGAAAAAATCCATTTAAATTGTACAAATCTCACATAAGTAATGCACACTTAAGCATACATATATGCGAGGGTCACTCATTAATTTTTAAAAGTTAGGATTTATATCCAACAATGTGGTATAGGATATCAAATAGTCGGACTTGACCGATTAAACTTTCTTACTTCTTACTTAATTCTAAATGTAAGTGGTGAAGGGTATTTAAGATCCGGCATTGCTTATGACAATATCCTTTAGTGTTTATTCTAGTTTAGTTGTTGTAAAGTTTTTGCCATCGAATAATTGTCTGCATATTCTATTGAATTGCATTGTGAGTATTTGTGTATGTGTTCTGCTAACAAATATACATGTATATATTACTTTTCAACTACAACTGCAAATTTTATGCTTTCAAATATATTCTATTCTATTCTACATCAAATCAATCAATAGCAAACTCATCAACAGAATTAACAAAAGACAACAAGAACAATAACAGTTTACTTTTTAAAAAATTCACCACATTACAAATCTGAATTGATTGCAATTGTTATATTTTGTTTCCCTCAACTTGATTTATATTATTATTCTGTATCTAATACTTGTTTACACACATACAAACGTACATTTTCAATTTTAAAACTAAAATATTCATTTTATTGTTATTGTTGTTGTTATTGTTTTATATGCAAGTGTTTGTCTTATCGCGTTTTATTTTTTGTAGAATTTTTTCCGGAAGTTTTATTTTCCTTGAATATTTCATCAAAATTAAAACAGTTAACTTAGGAAATGTAAATGTTTCATTTCCGGCAGTTGTAATTGATTTGATTTTTGTAACAGGTTTTAAGGAAGTGGTTTAAATATTATGAATTTATTAGTGTAAATAAAAAGTGTGGTGAAAGAGTGAATGACTGTGATATTTGAATCTATAAATTATCGGGGGAAAGAAAACACAAAAACTGGATTTAATTTCAAACGGTTGTTTGTGAGGAAGTCTAATAATTTGTGTAGTTAGATGAAGACGGCTACTGAAAAGTTATAACATTTATACATAAACAAAAGTATATAAATTAGGTCCTATGAAAATTTAATTCAATTAACGTTTAAAAGTTGTTTTGGAACGATTTTTGATCGCCACGAAAAGAACCAATTTTTGCATCTTGTTAAACTAATGGTTAAAAATTTATATTGCGTTGGCGTTAAGTTTAAAAGAGTTACATTAATGAAGAATATATGAAATTGGTGAGATCAGTAGTGTGTTTAGAATTATGTGCTGCAACCGCTTCAGATGCCTATAAGGAACTTATGAAGAATATATATATTTCATTAAAAAAGAACAAAAATCGAACAGATTTAAGGAAATACGCTTCCATCATGACAATGTCCGTTAACAGAACTATTTTTAAGGACACTTTTAATTGACCCGTTTTGAAAATGGATTGATTTAGCAAGAAAGAGTCTTAAAAATAAAACTGTAACATTTGATCGGCTACTTAATTTAATGTGAAACCTACCGATAGGATAGAAATAGGACTTTAGAAATTTTAATGTTTGAATCCATTATAGAATCCTTCGCTGCATTTCTGAGCTATCAAAAGAAATGTATCCGGATACCAAAATTACTGAAATTGTTTTCATATATTTATACCGTAATAATTGAGGCCTTATATAGGACCTAAAATCTAATATCGATGATAAAAAATATAAATAAAAAATATTAGATAACCGCCCATATTTACTAGTCTTTTAAGTCTAAAATACTGTTTCGGGATAGTGATTTAAAGGGAGCTGTAATGGAAAATGCACCAATAATCCTCAATATATTGAATGCAGTAAGAAAAGTTCTCGTGCTTTTTACTTCATCGAAAACAGTTTTCAGCTTATAAAACGAGTAAATAAAAACCAATTCTATTGAAATTCGACACAATTATTTTGCTAACTGTTCTGAATGTATTATATTAATTTACCCTATATCGGTTCATATTTTCCTATAACTCCCTTATAACGTGCTTTCTCGGAAAACGGGTTTAAGTTTATAAAACATTTATATAAAAATCAATTCCATTGAAATTTAGCACAATGATTTTTCTTACTATAATCAAAGTATATTATAAATAATGAACAATCTGGGTCCATATTTTCTGTAGCTCCCATACAAGACCAAGCATATTTTTTGTTTTTATACCTTCCACACTACAAGTGGTAAAGAGAGTATATTTACTTTATCATAACGTGTGCAATGCTAAGAATGAATTATTTAAAATCTCAGTCGATTTTCGTCAATCACATCCACAAAAATTGACAGAACTCAATTTAGCCTAAATATTCACTAAAGTCCTGTTTCTAGCAAAATCGCTTCAGTGTTTTAATACATATACATTTCTGATGCAACCTCTAAGTTAAAGAGTTATATTGGAATGACAATTTGCCATAATATTATGTTACGTGAACTTCATTACCATTCCAAAAATTACCAAAATCAGTTCAGTAGAATTTATATTATGTGTTTCTGTGTTATATACTATATACATTTGTGAATGTTTGTGTGTGTATACGAATTTGTGGTGGAGGGTATCGAAGATTTTGAATAGCCGAATGCAGCATTCTTACTTGTTTTTTATTTAAAATATTCAAACTGAATTAATTACTGCATTCAAAGATTTAAGTTTATAAAACTTTTTTAACAACATAAATGTTTAACATATATTCACACACACATACATAAATATTTTTAAATCTCATTTAAAGTTCATATTTTATCTTTACAATTTAACTACTTAACCGAATATAAATTTTAAAAATATTGACTTAATATCAAGTAAAAGAGAAAGTTACCAAAATGTTTATCTTATTTTTGTATTTCTATTGTGTTTTGAAATGACATTTAATTTCCTGCAAATCATGTATAAATATAGATAACCCTTTTTTGTTGTTGCTGACCTAAATCAATTCAATGTCAAAGAACTATTTAAACTAAAAATAGAAAGTTATTTATAGAAAATTGTAGACAGTTGCAAATATATGTATTTTTATTTTGGAAATTTTATACAATGAAGTCAATAAAGGATTATTATGAGAACTCTTAATGAAGAATGACTCTTATGAGTGATCAATTCTGAAAATGACTCAAATTTCATTTAAGATGGTTTAAACTGTGCTAGAACTAGTCTTGTACAATGTCTACAATGGGTATCCTCCAAATACGACATTTAACTGCAATCTGATACTGAGAAATTTGTTACATCACTGTAAATGTATTTCCAATTACCATATTCGAATCTCGATCAAAAGGATCTCGCACTTATCTTGATTGACTCTGTTCGTATATTCAATAATCTATTTTAACTATTTTTAAAATTTCAACATTGAAGTTTAAATTATGTCTCCAATGTAAACCCAGAAGTAAAAGTTTATTATCTCTTAACAGTTAGAACTTCGCCCCTTCACTGATCGGCCAATGGTTTTACAAATAGGACCTTATGATGATTACAGTGCCATGATGCCTTAATCCAGGTGAAGATTGATATTGTCCACTACGTTGGTGAAAGTTTCAAAATACGTGAAAGGAAGAGATTGTATAATTAAATATTTTTGTTAAAAATGTTATTTTTGTTCAAGGCCTTTTAGGAAAAACTTTGGTTACAAAGAAATACTTAAAAGAGAGCTACGATTTACAATTACAATTAATTTTACCTGTAATTGAAAAAGCAAGAATGTTATAATTGGTAGTGCCGAATTTTAAATACCCTCCACAATTTACATTAACCAAAAATTCGAGTTTATTGTATAGCAAAGTTGAAAATGGTATTAGTTCATATTTTTATTGAAATCGGTCTGTCCATATTTAGGAACCCTTTAAGCCGAAAATCGTATTCCGAGAGTTACAGCAGAATATACCTCAAAAGATATCAAATTAGATACAAATATTAAAGACAGTTAAAAAATTAGTTGTACAAAATTTCACTAAAACATTTGTTCAGGTTTTACAGTCTTATAAGCTAAATGCCTTTAAGTGGAAACTTTAGGCAAATATGGATAGATGTTCATTGGGAAAAGGCCTCATATGATAGCTATAGCAAAATATGAACCGATATTCTCCAACTTAGTGAGGTACATTAAAAACAGTTACTAAAATTATGATGCCGAATTTTTATATTTAAAATTTTGTTAAGCTCCAGAAAGGGCCTTTTATGGAAGCAATAGCAAAACATGGACCAGAATTGGTCAAATTAATAAAATATATTCAAGACAATTATTACACCTTATTGCAATAGAATTGGTCTGTATTTAAAAGTTTTATAAGCTTTAATTTTTTTATTGGAAAAGGCCTAATATGGGACCTATAGCAAAATATGTAGTTGTGACAAGATTCTTATTTGGGAAGTATAAAATTTCAATAGTATTTTTTATATATTTAAGAGTTTTATAACTTAAAACCATATTCCGGGAAAGGGGCTTGGGAGCTAAGTCAAAAAAAGGCCAAAGAAAATCTAACTTTTTGGTTGATCAAAATAAAGATATGTATTAAGATAATTTTAGAAAATTATTTTCAAAATTGTGACCTATATAGCACACTGATTTTGAAATGTATTAAAAACCTTTATAACCTTTTTCTACTAAACATATATTGAAAATCTTTGGAATAAAAATGAAGTTCATATAACTTTGTATTATGCCCAAATCCTATTTATCAAAAAAAAATTAAGAAGGTAATATCTGATATTGATTTGTTTAGTTGAAGATTTTTTAATGTTCCCAAGTGGTTTGTAAGAATTTTTAAATTTCTTGAGAAAAGAGCGGTTTCTACTGTATCCAATAAGAGATAATTTCTATTGAAGTGATTTTTTTAAGCATTAATTTGCTTTTGAAAGATACATGAAGCTTTTTTAAAACAGGAAATGAAATATATAAACTTAAAACTTAAATTTACATAACTGTATAAGTATATTATCGAAAAATATATTTAATCTTTATATGTTTACTTTTGAAAATTGATTCGACTAATCAAAAAAGTAAAACTTACACGTTTATCACATTTTGTTTTCATGTTTACAAATAGAGGATATAAACAAACAAAATGAAACCACCCGACTGACTAACAAACAAACATACTTGTATCACAGATTTTAACACCTTTTAAGGTGTTGATGGCTTTACATCAAGTGTATAAATACATTAACACAATGTTTAGAAAGGTGTTTTAAGAGGGAGTGAGGCGGAAAAGTTTAACTTTTCTATTTTGTAACATGTTCTACACTCAGTTAAAGAGACGACGGACTGACAGACACATTTCTACATACAAATAAATCAGAATATTGGAATGCTTTTGTCAAAAGTATTCTCATGTGGTTTATTTATATTTAAGCTAAACTTTTGTGGGTTTTCTTTTGTATAAATTCATATACAAACAAACTTTTATACAAATACAAAAAAAAAAAAAAAGAGAAAAAAGCGAAAAAAGAGAGAGAGAAAAAATGATTGACATTTTTTAAATAAATTTAATTTAGTATTGACAGGCCACAGTCAAACTTTGATATATTGGAAATTTATTTACCAGCAAAAAATAAAAATTCAACAAATTTTCGTTGGTGTGTGATCACACTCACATCAACACGTTTGTAATACGAAAGACGTGGGTGAGTATGTGTGAGTGATAGCAAAAATTAAACTGTACGATTTTGTATTTTAACACCTTCTGGCAATACAGGTGGTAAAATGAAATATAAATTTTTATATTTAGTTACCTTGAAATGTCTAGCATATTTTAAGTCATCAGATCTTTGATTTGGAATTATATAAATCGGCTTAAAAGTTCGATTGTACAAAAAGTCAAAAATTTGGGAATTTAAAATGAAAGACGAAAATATAATTAAAATGGAAGACTATTATACCCTCCACTATCTCAAGTGGAGAAGAAGGCATATTAAATTTGTCATTTGTATATACAAAGAAGGAATCATCTCAGATACCATAAAGTATATATATTCTTGTATCAAGTAAAAACGTGAGAATAATTGTCAAAATTCATTAAAATTCGGCCATATTCGGCTATTTTCCTCAGCAATTTCTTATTTAAAACCGGATCAATAAAAAAGAGTTATAGGTGGATATATGCAAAATTTTGATACACCCCAAACTCTATAACTGATATGGGTCGCAATTTTTGAGATTATTTACTAAACATTTCATTTTTAAACTGTCTTTAATATTTCAAACTAGTTTGACAAAAATAGACCATATTTGGATATTATTCCTTTATTACCCACTTTACAAGATAAAATGTGAATCAATTCGACATAAATTCAGATAAAAAGATAATTGTTTTCAAAATAATAGTGGAGGGTATGTAAAATTCGGCACAGTCGAATGTGTATTTTTATTTGTTTGTATATGGTTGTGCCACCATAAAGTATGGATGTCCCAAAATAATATTATAATTGTGAACGCTGACATACCCATGTTGAAGACCATAAATATTGTCCCACAAAATAATATATGATATAGTTGTGAATGGTAACACACATATTAATGATCATATTTTGTTGTCCCTCAAAAATTATATGGTTGTGAACGCCGTCATCAATTAACCACAATGCATTCCCTTTTAATGTCTAATAAATATTTTTAGACTCTTTTATCGTTCTAAACACATATAAATATCGGATGTTTATTTTGGAATGTTAAGGTATTTACTGTATTGTATTTATTTGTGCTAGCATACAGTTGTCGCTAAAAATAGCCACACTAATTCAAATAAAAGCATCACCATATTGAACTGCTGACAATTTCATGGTCATAAAATTAATTGAAAATAATATTTTGAATCATTAAAAATAGCTTTGTTGAATTTACCACAATGTTTGTGTTAATCAAAGAATTTTTAACTTTTGTTCAATAATAACAATAGTGTTGTTGTAAATTTTGTTCAATAATAACAAAAGTTTTGTACATCCAAATTAAAGTTTAATTCAATTCATTCGACATGTTTGAAACAACAACATGTTTGACGCGAAAATAGTAGTTTTGCGATGTATAGAGGTGTTATGACCAAATGTGGTCAGATAATTGTAGTACTAGATTCATTTCAAAAAATAATTCTACCAAATTTTAAGAAAAAGGTTTAAACTTAAGAGACTTATAAACTAAAAATCTTTTTTCGGGAAGAAGTTTTAAATGGGAGCAATAGGAAAAGATGAGCGATTGTCTTTAGATTAGTAACATATATTCAAGATAGTTATAGCAAGAGAAATAATTGTTCCGAATAGAATTGGTTTAATTTCAAGAATCTTATAAGCTTAAGCCCTTTTCATTGGAAGGCAGTTACAAAATAATTGTGCCAAATTTCCTCCATTCCGGGAAGGGGCCTTAAACGGCAGATATAGCGAAATATAAACTGAAATTCACTTAATTAATAGCATACATTCAAGACACTAATAAAAGCAGCTTAAAATGCTACAATATTCAATAACCTCTTTTACATCGAATAAATACGTTATGTTACATTTTGACTTATAACTTTGTTCAGGCCAAAGATAATTGAGCTCTGTCTATTATTGTGGATGCGAGTGCAAATTTCTGATAATTATATTCAAAATTGCAGCATATACGACACATAAATTTTAGAATTTATTAAAATTTTTGGATATTTAAACCAATAACTTTTTATATCCTTTACTGCTCTACCGTCCAGCCTTTTCTATATTATAAAACAGCACCGTTGATAGAAAACCTGGTTCAGGTAAAAGGAATGGTCTGCATGATATTTCTAAAGTTAAAAAAGGAAAGCATTTTCAAAAGAGTTCGTAACATATCTGGCAGGAGAGCAGCCCCGTTAGCTTAGAATTCGGACTATTTGGTACGAAATGTTAAAGCTGACATACAAACCTCAAGTTTCTGATAGGAACGCTGCTAAAAGTTTAAAGACCAAATAGGATACCTGGAAATTGAAACGTGGCAGATTTTTCGCAAATTCGTGGTCAAAAATTTTAATTTTTCTGATGTTCGAAGGAATATTGGAAAAAAATGTTGGAACCCAAGAGCAATCAAAAATTCCCAAAAATTTCTTGGTACGGTAAGCAATATGAAGTTGCGGAAGAAGGCAATCTTATTTATTACAACGGACTCTATAAATACTGCTTCCATTCACAAGACTTCACAATGAGTCCACTTATTTTTCGTCTGTCACTATGGTTAACAATCCCTTGAAGGATAAAAGAAAAAAATGTAGTATTTGTACTAAGGGGAACAAGTCCTCCAAACTGCCCGGAGCTAAGGCCATTAGAATGAATGAGAATTACAGAGGACAAAAAAGTGAGTACAAAACTGAGTTAATATTTTTTATTACAGTTATTGAAATTTAATATTTTTTTTGGAAAAACAACTATATTTAAACATAATTTTTTATGTTGACAATTTTTTGACGATTTCGAAGGTAAAAGTTTATCTTGTAACTGTGATTGTATTGCTATTATAACCATAATATAATTTAAAGGGAACAAAGTCTTCAATAAAAAGTATATAAATAATTTCATTTACATATTTAAACATGTTGGGTTAGTTATTTTAAAAAAGGATTAAAACTAAATATTTATTTGTCAAATTAATATATGTTTAAATATATATTTAATCGAATGATTATAATAACATCCTTTGTTATTATTTATTAAATACTTTTGCATAATTTCAGGTATTTTCGCTTAATTTAATTATTTAGAATAATAATAAAAATTATTTGCTTTATTAATATTTGTGGTTAATTTAGTGTAACTAAATACATCTAATTTACTGTAATATAAAATATTATTTCAATATTAAATATATATTTTTTAAATTAGTGGTTAATTTTATGTATAAAATGAAAATTTATATATTCATAAATGCATGTATGTATGACGCCAACTGTGTAACCGCATACTACATGAATTTTATAATACAAAGTTTAATTATTATTTAATTAATAAAATATTTAAGTCGGAATTCTGATTTAGTTACTAATGAAATCAAAATATGATAATTGATTTTTCATGAGGTATTGCAGTCACAGGGTCCATATTTGAGGATTTTAAAATTCAAAAGTACTTAATGTATGTGTCTAATAATTTTAAGTTGTTTTATATGTTTTAAGGGGGATATAACTTGGTTTAATATTTGCTCTACGTTTATAGATAAAACCTTGAATTATCTGAAGGCACCGAAGGTGTTTAGGGTATTATGCGTTTGTGCTGATGTTTGTGACATGAAGAAGAAGATGATGTTACATCCATCATTAAGTATACCATTCGACTCAGTATCACTTTGGAGTCGCTTTAACGATATCCGTCCATCTGTCTATCCGGCTGTCTATGTAAACGATTTGAGCAGTCTACTGGCCGCAATTTTTAAATATCTCGATGAAATTTAGTAATTTTTATTATTTGTCCTAAGGACGAAGTCTATTGAAATTGTCGATGTTCTTCCCATAATGCTGTTTGAAGGTCCATAAAATGATTTAACGAGCATCGGTCCATTATTTCTCATTGATCCCATATATATTCCCTTCCAAATTTTGTAATGAATGGGTTAAATCTCACACTGGCGTTTGTATTTAAATATTAACTGTTAAATAAAAATTGATGCAGGAAAGTTTACAAAGAGGCGGCCAGTTTACAAAGACCCTCGTATAATTTGCTCTCTTGTTAATGTTAAAGTGTGCAATATTTATGCAGTTTTGAATGGACTTTTTCTGGAGGGAGTTAGAAAAAATTCACATAATTTCCTACATCAGTTCTTTATTAATTTTATCTTAATTTGACCTAATATTATTAACCTCGTATATGTAAGATTTATTTCTTAAACCCTCCATCACCACAAGTGGTGAAGAGGGTATATTAGCTTTGTCATTTCGCGTGTAATGCTAAGATAATGTATATATGTATAAAATCTGTCTGTTTGTTGTTGGCACGTTCATATTGGCAATAATTGACAGAGCTTAATGGAATTTGGCCTGAGTATTTTTTATAGTCCTAAAAAATTTTCTATTTAAAATCAGTATAACAAGTATATCAAGAGATATAGACCGATATCTGAGGTCACCTCTTAGTTCTAGCGAAGTATTTTCGTAAAACTGTCAATTCAAAATTGACAAATAAGATTTGGGCATAATACAAAGTTATATGAACTTCATTATTATTCCAAAGATTTTCAATATCTGTTGAGTAGAAAAAAGGTTGTAAAGGTTTTTGATACACTTCAAAATCAGTGTGCTATATAGGACACAATTTTGAATATAATTTTCTTAAATTTGCCACATATATTTATTTTGATAAAGGAATCAACCAAAAATTTAGATTTTCTTTGGCCTTTATTTGACCCAGTACCCATATAAAGCCCCTTCTCGGAATATGGTTTCAAGTTTATAAAGCTCTTAAATATGGAAAAATATTATTGAAATTCGGTACAATTGCTTTTGTAACTGAATCGAAAATATGCTATTAATATGCACAATATTTCGCTTAGTTCCCATTTAAGATCCTTCTCGAAAAGAGGGTTTGAGCTTATAAAAGTCTTAAATAAAGAGCAATTCCATGAAATTTCGGCACAATTATTTGTCCAGCTGTCTTCAAGCCACGTAACTAAATTGATTTAGTTCCATATGTTGCTATAGCTCCCATTTAAGGCCTTTTCTGGTAAAATATTTAAAGCTTAATAAACTCTCCAATTCTATTGCAATTACGTATAATTGGCTTGAATATATTTTATCAATTTGACTAATTTTGGTCCATGTATTTCTATTACTTATTAAGGCCCCATCCCGGAGCTTAATAAAATTTTAAATATATAAATTTGGTATAATAATTTTAGTAACTGTTTATAATGTACCTCACTTAGTTGGAGAATATCGGTTCATATTTTGATATATCTATTATATGAGGCCTTTTCCCAATGAACATCTAACCATATTTGCCTAAAGTTTCCACTTAAGGCATTTAGCTTATAAGACTGTAAAACCTGAACAAATTTTTTGGTGAAATTTTGTACAATTAATTTTTTAACTGTCTTTAATATTTGTATCTGATTTGATATCTTTTGAGGTATATTCTGCTGTAACTCTCGGAATAGGATTTTCGGCTTAAAGGGTTCCTAAAAATGGACGGAAAGATTTAAATGAAAATATGAACCAATGCCATTTTCAAACTCGAATTTTTGGTTAATGTATATTGTGGAGGGTATTTAAAATTCGGCACTGCCAAATATAGCATTCTTGCTTTTTTCAATTACAGGTAAAATTAATTGTAATTGTAAATCGTAGCTCTCTTTTAAGTATTTCTTTATAACCAAAGTTTTTCCTGAAAGGCCTTGAACAAAAATAATATTTTTAACAAAAATATTTAATTAATGCATTAATGCACTTTCAAAACTGATGCATAAAAGAAAAACTTTACAACATTTCTCTTTCTGAAAAGAAATTAATCAATTATTTTTAATTAAAGGAAAAAGTAATGACCTCCTTTGCTTATTATAGAAATGGTTAAAATTAATTAAAATTTCTGAAATTTAAATCTTTTCATCCCTTCATCGACATGTTTTATGATTTCTATTTAAACACTCTTTTTGTACCCTCAACCAACACAAGTGGTTAAGAGGGTATATTGACTTTGTCATTCCGTATGTAACACTAAAAAGGAGTCATCTCAGATGCCATAATGTATATACATAACCTTGCATCAAAACAAAATCTGAGTCGATTTAGCTTTATCCGTCTGTATGTTTATCTGTCTGTTGTTGGCTCGCTCACATCCTTACTAATTGACAGTTCCTAATGAAATCTGAGTGTATGTTACTGTTCTGTGAAGTTTCCGATTTTAAATCAGCAAAATCGGTTTAGTATATTAAAAGATACAGACCGATAACTGAAGCAACCTCTAAGTTCATGCAAAATCTCTCGTAAAGTTATCGACAAATTCGAATGAAATATTGTAATAATATTAAGTTACATGTGCTCCATTAGCATTCAAAAAAATGAGTGTTTGTATACGAAACATAAAATATTTACTTTACACGCATTTGTGGTGGAGGGTATTGAAGATTCGTCATAGCCGAATAAAGCATTCTCACTTGTTGTTTATAAACTTCTCATTGAAATTCAGAATCTTTAGTAAAATATTTTGCACAAATTTATATTTTATCTATGCAAATTAACCTAGAATGTGTTACTAGATAGTACAAACTCATAAAATATACACCAGTATTACATTTGAATATTTATACACTTTAATAAATGAATGAATCAGGTGGAAGAGTGAGTGAGTAAGTGCGAAAGTGGGTGAATAAATCATATAAATTCTATTTAAAATATTTCTATTTCTATTTAAAATACACTTTACATGCCGAAGTTGTTATGTAATTATTACACTATTTATGCATTAATAGTCTGATATTGAAACTGTTATTATCATTTTATAGAGAGAATATTTTGTGTAATTTATGTTACTACTAAAACTACAACAACAACAATTGCTACTACAAGTACTTACTTATGACTGACGTGAAGTGAAGTGATGGTAAGTAGAAACGATGAAGATTATTATTACGCACAATACCACATTCAAGTCAGATATAATGAGATGGTAAATTATTCCAGTAAATCTTATAGAATTTTAATGGAAAGTTAAATGTTGGTTGGAGTTATGAATTGAATTGAATACATTTTGATTATAATAAAATTACTAATTTTGGAAATTATTTGAAAATTCAAATCAGTACTTATAAGCCTTCTTTATTTAATCAGAATTAGTTAAAACAAAATATAAAGATTTATATAACTTTAGGAAATGTACATATGTTTAGAATGATGTAATATTACATTGGTATACAATAACTCACAAAATAAATTGAGACTAAAAGCTGCGATGACACGGTGGTCCAGAATCGATTTTCCTGGACCTAAACCTAAGACTTTCGCTCGACTAAGTGTAATTACATGAAATTCAGGAGCATGATATTAGAAACTCGAGGGCATGCATTGCATATGGGCTCTATAGGCGTGGCCTATTTTTGTTTCTAATTGGATTTTAAAAGGTTTTCGCCTATAAACTCATATGACTTTTTTAATTGCTTTCGTTTTGGGAATTATTTAAATAAACTTTATGGTCGAGTTCCCCAATGGGTTTAAGTCCGGGCTGCAAGACTGTCAGTTCAATAGAGGTACTAAGCAATATCTTGCTGGAATTTGCTATCTTCATGCATTCTCTATCTTCTCTGTCTGGAAAAAGGTAATTTCCGATTCATTCTCATATTGTTGGCACGATTTGACATCAAACGATGTTTAGATGCCAAAATGTAGTTTCGGTTTTTGAAGTGCACTGTGAATCATCTGAGGACAAAATCGAATTCATATGAAAAAAAGACTTAAATTAATAAATTAATTAGATATCACAATAAGTTATCAAGAAGACTGAAAGAAGTTATAAAACAAGCCGAATTACCAAAAAATATTCATTTTTTACAATATCTTGCTTCCTTATAAAAATATATGTACCTAGAGTTTAGCTTGAAGAAAACTAACAATTTTTAACATTAAACCTAAATTACACTCTATAAAGGTTTTATGTCTCAATGAAATATTAAGTTAAAATTTCGCAGTAGTTAAAACTTCATATTTTACATATTTTTTTTTTTACTTACGACCATGGCTGTATGTACATTAGAGCTTCTTTTTAAAATAACCACCGTATCTGACTTTAGGAAGTGGTCCAATACGTTTTAATTATATCGAAAACAAATTTTGTCGCTTTCAAAAATCTTCAGTGAATAATTATAATTTTTGTTTTTTATTAATCATACGCGGGGTGCACCCATTTAAATTTACCTCATAAAGTATGCTATAAAAATTCGCAAAACTAATAATATATAGAACGTATACTTATTGTACGTATGCATTTTCATATATATTGCATGCAGGCGAATATTGCTCATACGTATTAACATCAGTGATGCCTACCAACACTACAATGCAGTTGTCAGTTGTGAGTGAAGCAGCAAAAAAATTACATTAAAATAACGCTCTGCTCAAATTGTGAGAGAGCAGCAGTCGTTTAAAATTTACGTGTGGAGTAGATAGAATTGATAACCTCTGGAGTCGGGAATAGTAAATTTTGGACATCACAATTTTATGAAAAGAAAAATTTCAATAAAGTTTATATGAAATGGAAATAGTATTTTCTTTTTTTTGCTTAATATTTTAGATGCAGAGAGTATGCATATATTATGATAAGGAATAATGTGATATTGAACTGAATTTTGGCATGTGATTTGTTGCTTTAGTTTGAAAAAAATATTTTTTTAAAATAGTATCGTGATGATCATCCCATTAAAATCTACTTGGAGACTTGCAAATTGATAGTACCGATTTACTATTCGTATCTCTTAGATACTAATCCATCTAATTATCACTGGTTCGTTTTATAGAGGGAAATTGTAGAAAGTTTTGTAACTTAATATTGAACACATTTCCCAATATTGAGTCAAAAAAATTCTAAAAAATTAGTTTTAAAGAAATATTTTTGGTTCTTTTATCTATTATAACTTTCCGTTTATCGAATTTTAACACTTTTCGTTATTTCACCAAATTTCGTATTTATGTTTTTTTATATTCTCTGCCACCAAAAAGTGGTGATGAGGGTATATTAACTTTATCATTCCTTGTGTAACACCAAGAAGAAAACATCTCATTCCCCATAAAGTATATATATTATTGCATCAAATCAAAATCTAAGTCAATATATATGACCGTCTGTCCGTCTTACGCCTACAATAATTGACCGAATTTTATAAAATTAGGCCAAATTTTTAACTGTAATATACAGTTATATGTTCTTCATCATCGTGCAAAGAACAATCAAAATCGGATTAATAGATAAAGAGTTATGGGCGGAATTATGCGAAATTTTGATACACACCAAAATCTGTGTGTAATATGGCTCGTAATTTTTATTATAATTTTCTGCAATTTGCATTATACATTTATTTTTATACAATATTAAATCCAAAGAAATCAGATTGTACTGGAGTCATTATTTAACCTAGCTCCCATATAAACCCCCTTTCCGAAATACGAGTTTATGCTTACTAAAAATAAGTTTTGAGCTTATAAAATTTGTAAATATTCAAAACTTGTAAAATGTGATTGAAACACAAAGATTTCTCTAACTATCTTTATTATATATCGTTAACATGAATGATCTCGGTCCATATTTTGGCGTAGCTTCCATATAAGTTCCCTTTCCGAATTTTGAGCTAATAAAACTGGTACTTAAAGATCAATTCTTTTGAAATTCGACATATTTAGTCTTCTAAATGTATTTAATATAAGTTGTTAATTTGGATTCTCTCGGTCTATATAATGCAATAGCTTCCGTGTAAGGTCCATTATAAAACTAGTAATTAATGACCAAATCTGTTGAAATTAAGGTTAATTATTTTCTGTTTATAGATATGCTATTAATATGACCAATATGCCACTTTCCGGAAAACAGGTTTTGAGCTTATAAAACTGTTATATCAATAAAGAATTTAAAACTGTATTTAATATATGAAACCAGTTTCACAATCATCAGCCACATTTTAATATTACTACTTTATTATCCCACTACTTGGAATAAAATATCAAACATGTTAAATGTGTTTAATAAAATGGTAGAGGTTATTTAAGTTTCGGCACAGTACTTGTTTAGAAACTAATTTCTTCTAATAACGCTTCATATATATTCAACTTTTAATTTCATAATTTATCGTAATTTTTATCATTAAATTTTTAACACATTTCGCTGAATATTCTTAAGTTTAATATTGTGCATCTTTCACTTTTTTTGGTTACTTTCAAAGAAAAAACAATTTAATTTCACGCACACTAAACTTTTGCTTAAAGTGAGCGGAAGTCTTAACTTAAAATTTTACCAATAATTTATAATGAAGTCATTTTATGGATTTTCTTGTTGTTATACTTGAGCTCATAAATTCCAGTAAAATGTCAACAACTTTATTAAGAACTTAAGACTTTTGTAAATATTATCATTGAGATTGTTTTGAGGGGGATTGTTCTTTCACATTTTTCATTTTTTGTTGTTGTAACTCGGTAACATAATTTTCATATTTAATTTTGGTTTAAGATTAAATATGATTTTTTTATTGTACCTTTTTATTTGAAAAAATAAATTATTATATTTTTTTTTAGATTTTAGCGAATTGTTAATGCCTTTTAACTGTAATTCTTTGGAAATAAAAATACGAAAAGAACGAAATTTGAATATATGCAGTAACTGCCAGAGTTATTCCGTTATGTACTCTTGAAAATAATTTTTTTTGGAAGCAATTTCTTGAATTAGTTTTTCAGAACTAAAATCTAATGCTTTAACATTTCTTGTAAAATAAACGTTAGATAACTAACATTTCTTACGGTTTTGAACCAACAGCGTTTCATATGAAAAAAAAGGAAATAAAAATCGGTTGGTCAATTCAATTTCACACAAATTCTCGCTTTAAGATCTACTAGTAAGCGACTTTAAGTTATTTTGAGTTTTTATTTTGTGAATTGATCGGTAGTCTTTTAAAGGGTTATAATATTTGACAACTTGGGTCATAGAGATATTAAAAACTATCTAAATACTTTTTTGGTGTATAATGACACTCAAAAAATAAAGTTTTGTATATTTGACTTAATTTTCATAACACACTTTTTCAAATCACAAATTTTGAACTTTAGGAGGCTTTTATTTTAGATAGATTGATATGTTCTACAATTTATATAATTGATATAAAACTCATCTTATTATCAAAAAATGCATAACTTACAACAAAACTATTCCGTATTCACAGACCCTCTCAAATATTTGCGACCCTTTCAAATATACCCGTTTGTCTGTGGGTCTGTTGAGAACTTTGTTCTAAACAGTTAAATAACTAACACCAGCTATATCCGTAAATCACGTACAAAGTAGTATCTAAAACAATCTCAAAATTTCGAAAAAGCACTTTTTTAAATTTTTCAACAAAAAGTTATAGTATAAATAGCTCAAATAGTCATAAACATCAGATCAATAGAAAACAAGCAAAAACACCAAAAAACTTATTCGTATGAAACTACCTACAAATATTGGTACCGAGCTATAGATTTGAATAGAATATTTTATTAAACAAAATATAATGTCAAGTAAAATATGAACCGATATTGATCAGATTAATAATGTATATTGCGGGAAGAGTTTAGAAAACTCATTGTGGTGAATTTCAATAGAAGTGTTCTTTATTTAATTTTTTTATGAGCTCAAATCCTTTTTCCGGGGATTGGGCATTTTATGGAAATTATATCAAAATATGGACCGATATTGTTCAAATAAATAACGTATATTCAGGAGAGCTAGAAAATTAATTTAGTTGAATTTCATTATTTAAGCTAAAACCAATCGACTCAGATTTGATATGATGCAAGAATATACACTATGGGGCCTGAGATTGATTCTTTTTGGCATTTCACACGAAGTTAATAGACCTGCATCATCATTTGTGGTAAAGTATATGAAATGTTACATGCAAAAATTTTCAAATATTAATGCATCTTATAATGGACGTTCCTTAAAGGTTGTAAGTGGGAATGTAATTTTTTTAATGTGCCACATTTATTTATTTATTAATTATTTATTTATTTATTTTAATTTAAAATAAACTTCAATTTAAAAATAAACCTCAACAAAAAAATTGATTTTGTTAGGGTATAATTTGTCTTAGCTCCCATATAAAATTCTTAATTATAAACCAATTCTAATTTATCCAACTGTGTTGAACATATGTTATACAATTGATCAATATTAGTCCATATTTTGCTATAGCTTCACAGACATAACTTAAATAACACTTTTTTCAGACTTCAAATAAATGTTGCCTCTATTGACCAAAAACCAAAAATTCCAATTTTGTGATTTATTCTACCAAATTTAAAATCGCAAGATCCAAATGAAAATTTAGAAAAAATTTTCAATTCAAAAAATTTTAATTTCTTCAATGTGAATAAATATTGACGTCTTTTTTATGTGCAATTTATTATGGAGAAACTAACATTTATGTGAAAATTAGGAGTTTTAAGATGAATTTTTTTGGGGGGGTTATATGGGACCAAGAGGAAATAAGTTATTACCGCAATGACAAAATAATGCGCTTAAAACCTCATTTCGGGAGGACATTTATGTGGAAGATACCCATAATATTGAACATGACCAATTTCAATAGGCTTAGTCCTTGGGTGAAAATAGGAACATGTTCCGAATTTAATGGAGATGTTTCAAAAATTGCAACCTGTAGAGTGTTCACAATGTTTTCAATATACAGCTAGCAAAAATTAGAAGTAACGAACAACAAAAAAATAATAACAGAAATATATCAAAATTATTTTCAACTTGATTTTCTCTGGAATTTAAGGGAATTATTTATTAAAATTTTTGTAGAAATGAATTCTTGGAGTCCTAGCTCGCTTTGAAGCTGTAATCCTGTAAGTCAACTCGGAAAGACATCAGCTCTAATCATATTAAATTTTATTAAGATTTCTTTAGCGGTTCAAAAAGTGGCATAAAAAAAAATTGTTTAGTTACCCCAGTATGATGTTGCAGATGGAAGAGCAAACCATTTTTTTTCATCGCCTGTTGTTACGTTATATAAATATTAAATAACTGTAGTGTTGGTAACGTGCAAACGTAAATTTTGCAGAGTGAGAAAGATTTAATTTTATTACGAATTAAATGTTATTAAATATTTTATATTTTATATTCTATATTTTATTTCCATCAATGTGTGTTTGTTTGTAGTTTTTGATGACAAATTTATACTTACAAAGATAATTTCATAGTAGCTGCAAAATTTTTAAAAATCTAGAGCGACAGGGACAGTGACATCGCCCAATAACACAAATTTTTGGAATAACATATTAAACTTTAGATCGGCTTTACTGATTTGCAAAATAATGACGGTAGAGGTGTTTTTGATCAACTATTGGGGTTTGGACCTATAGCTGATCAAAAGCTAGAGAATTATTTTTAAAATAAAAAAAGATAGTAAGAATGTTATATTCGGTATTGATACTGATATTCAAGACGATTAGAAAAACAGTTGTAGGAATTTGAATTATTATATGAAGGGGTCTTAACTATATATGACCGATATTGATAAAATTATAACATATATTCAAGAGAGTTAGAAAAATAATTCAGATAATTTCAATAGAATTCAATTGAAGTTTTTAGGTTCAAATCTTTTTTTTTCCAGAAAAATGACTACCGATATTGGATAAATTTATAACATATAGTCAAGAGATTTAAATAAAAATTGTTCCGAATTTAATAGATTCGGTCGATATCTATTGTTAAAACTTACCATTTTTTCGAAATTCAATGGAATTAGATCCATATTAAAGAGTTTTTTTACCTAAAAAACAATATTCCGGTAAGGGGCCTTATACAGGAACTAGATAAAATGATGTTTCCAGCACAATCTATTCTTTTGGATTTATTATCATATTAAAATAAATATGTGTAGAAATTTTCAGAAAATTTTTTTCCAAATTGTGGCCCAAATTCGCGTTTTTTTAGCATATAACTTTTTCTGTATATTACGGTTAACTTTTGCTTAAATCAAGTGACTTTTTGTTGCAAAATTAAGAAAAGTTCCTCTACGGAATTTTGAGATTGTTTTTGCTAATGAACCGATATCGCTGGATTTCAAATGGGAAATGTTTAGACAACGACAAACAAAGTAAAAATATAACTCGGCAGAAGGCAAATGGACATGGCTAAAACGATTTAGACTTTTAATTTGGAAGAATATATATAAATAGATTATTGCTATTGCTATTATTAGATGGTGTAAAAATATCACTTCTGCTGAATTAAAAATAATATAATTTGAAAAAAATATTTTTAATATACATTTTTTAAAAGGTACATCATTTAAAACAGCAGGAGTGTGAGGTTTCTCCTCACAAAAAATATAAAATTCATTTACCTTAAAATTATCTTTACTATGCTTAAGGCAGCAAAGCTTACCTGTTATAAACTCTTATACAAGTATTCAAATTTATTAAGTTTTTATAAACTTAAAACGGAAATAAATAAAATGAACATAAAATCACCAAAGAACCTTAAATTGTACATAAGTTATCGGCTTATTGTTATGGGACATAAATAAGATGAAAACGTAATTTTAAATGGAAACCTATTCGGTGTAACATTTAAATGTATGACAAAGGTTCCTTGTCCATGAACAAATATTCTTAGAATCGTATTCTAAAATAAATACAGTAAAATGATTTGTAGTTTTATTTCATGTTTCTAGAAAAAATATTCAAAGTGAATGAAATTGGATATTTAATTGTAAAAGAGGAAAAATATATCTTTAAGTCCAATTTCTTAAAGAAGGCAAAATTAAAAAGTATCCGTAATTTAAATAAAACAAATTGTTAAAATTTCTTAAGTTATTTTGTTAAATTTAAACTATATTTCATTTTATTATACCCTACACCAATGGTTGGGGTATTATCGTTTATCTGAATTTTGTTACAATAAAAAAGGTGTACATTTTTAAGTATACCGTTCGACTCAGAATCACTTTATGAGTAGTTTTAACGATGTCCGTCTGTCTGTTTGACTATCTGGCTGCCATGTTAACACGTTATGAACAGGTCGCATTATTGACATATC